>SJYO01034137.1:998636-1078903 GCA_006410555.1 Capra ibex | reverse complement strand
CCCACACACACGTCCCCACACACACATCCCACACACACGTTCCCACACACACATCCCATACACATCCCACACACACGCCCCTACACACACGCCCCACATACACGCCCCACACACACGTCCCACACACACGTCCCACACACATCCCACACACACGTCCCTACACACACGCCCCACACACACGTCCCCACACACACATCCCACACACACGTTCCCACACACACATCCCATACACATCCCACACACACGCCCCTACACACACGCCCCACATACACGCCCCACACACACGTCCCACACACACGTCCCACACACATCCCACACACACGTCCCTACACACACGCCCCACACACACGTCCCCACACACACGTCCCACACACACGTTCCACACACACGTCCCACACACACGTCCCCACACACACGTCGCTACACACACACCTCCTCGCACACGTGCGTCCGGTCAACGTACCCGACCGGGTCTGAGGCCGTCCGGACGGGGGCACGTGATTGACGGAGGTCGAGGGCCCCGCGGCCCCGGACGGAGAGGGAAGAGGTTTCGTCGCAGACGTCGTCGGTGCCAGTGTCGGGTCCCGTGCGTGGCGGAGGGGCAAACAGGACGGCGGCGTGACGGGCCCGACCAGGCCCGGTGGTGACCGTCCGCCCAAAGGACGGGGGGGTGGGGACCGGGGCGCGGAAACACCGGCCGAAACGACGTGGACGAAGGAAGAGTAAACTACGGTTTGGGGGTCTACTCCCCCCGAGGGGTCCGAGAAGGCCGGCACGGTCGGGTCCCCACCCCACCCCTGGGACATACTCTCGTTCGACCGCTTCCCGCCGTCGTCGAGTCTCTCTGCAGGGCCCGAGGAACGGACGGGAGTGGGGGAGAACGGGATCGCCTAGAAAGTCAGACAGGACTTCAGTCCCAGGGGATCCTGGAGTCCGAGACCGGGTCTCCAGCGGGTCCGTGACGTTTTCCTTCTCCTTCGGGAGGGTGAGAGTCGACTACCCTGGGCGGAGGAGGGACGCGAGGACCAGGAGTGGAGGGAAAGACGTAGAGACCACCCTCTCACGGGGGTTGGACCTCGAGTCCCGTCAGGGCGAAGGATCCGGGCGGGTCGGGGAGGCCGGGGGGTCGACGTCCGGAGGGAACGTGTTAAAAGAGTGTTGTTCTCGCGACAGAACGACAGGAGGGGGATCCCTCAGAAACTAGGTTGAATCCGAGGTTCGGTTTTTCAGTGATTTTCTTCCGTGTCGGTTCCTCTCCCCTTTTAACGGGAGACTGCCCTGTCTCGATTCGTGGCGGTGTGCGGTTCCGAGACCGGAGGGGTCCTCGAGTCCCCTCAAAGAGCCCCACCCGTAGCCACCCACCCCAACCCGTCTCCGCCCCCTACGGTAGATCGACCCTCGGGTCGAAGTAGGGACTGAGTTCGACTCCCGGTCGGGGACCCCTACGGCGGACCGGGGACCGCACCTCGTCGAGGCCACTCCTCCCGGAGGGCTCCCGGGGTGCCGAGGTGCCGAGCACACACACAAACCCCCCTGTGACTGGACGCGGGAAGCGTCCTGTCTACTGGGGGACTCCGGACCCTCGCCACTGGGTGGGCCACGGTGTCTCATCGACCCCGTCGGGACCGACAAAGGTGCGGGGGACGTCGGGGGGTCCGATTCCCTCCGTCGCGTCTAAGTTCCGTCGCCGGGAACCTCCACCACGAGGGGAGAGCGGCACAGTCGGGGAACGACGTCTTCGACTCCGGACCTCACCCGAGAGATCGTCCTTCCCCCGACTTTGTGAACCGAGTACAAGGAGGGACGTTGGACGGGTTTGGTTCATCAACCACGAAAAAAAAGGGGGGTGAAACCGACAAAAGCCGTAGAATCAAGGGACGTGCCCCTAGCTTGGTCGCGGGAGCCCCCGTCTTCGTGTCAGAAGTAGTGACCTGGAGGGAAGTCTCCTTCAGGGCCTTTGATTCGTCGACGTGCACGCCCACGACTGACTTTTCTACGTGCGTCACTCTCAGCGTTCAATTCACTATAAACCCCGTTTTTCTCCTGACATCAGGCCCTTTGTCGTGGAGCCTACGAGACTCTCTCTCGAGGTGTCTCTGTCTCCCCCTTCCAGTTCTATATTCTACATCCACTTCCCCTCAAGTCACGTTAGCTCCTGAGTAAAATGTTTTCTAAAAGACGGTCAGTGCTCCTCGACTACAGTGGCCCTTCCCTAAATCGCGAAGAGATCTTTGCTCCTCTACGCTCCTACTCCTAGTGCTTGAGACAAGGACGTTTACAGTTCGACAGATTTCTGGACGAGGTGACCTAAGGGGCCCGCGTCTCGCGGAGGGACGTCGGACCTGGGGAGTCGTCCACAACTTCCCGTGTCAGAGGTGTCCCGTCTACCGTTTGGGGAACGACAAGTCAACGACCGTCACGAGAACCACCCGCGGGTAAGCATCGACTGTCCTGGATCACGAGACCCAGAAGTCGTGTACTAGGGTCAACGAAAAGTGTTGTTTGACCGTCGAATCCGGGGGGTAATGGGAGGGTAGATGCCTACTCACTCAACCCTACCGTTCCCTGTCTGGGTCCCAGTGTGCACCCAGACCATGTGCCACCCTGAGTCTGGACCCCGTAGACTGGGGTGACAGGTGCCGGAGACTGCGTCCGACGGGAAGCGACGAGGGGGTCGCACGGCCACCCTTCCACGCACGAGAGAGACGTCCCCCGGACCGCGGAGTGCCCACGGGTCTCCGGCACCGAGCCTTAGCTCTGGGCCATGTGACTCGTCTGCGTCGTCGTCCCGCGACCACCTCTGCAGTGCCCCCTCTGCCTTCCCCGCCTCCGACTTCGTCACCAGTCCAGCAGGGCCACCGAGTCTGTCACGTCTCAGGCGAACGTCACGTCCTCTGGACCCAAGTTGAGGACCCCGGTCTTCTAAGGGGACCTCTTCTTTTACCGTTGGGTCAGGTCATAAGAACGGACGTCTTAGGGTACTTGTCTCCTCGGACCACCCGACGTCAGGCACCCCAGTGTTCTCAACCTATACTGGTTCACAGATGACGATTAGGACACCTATTAGGGCTCCCGTGAAAGTCCCAGACGACACCAATACCCTCCGTGCTAGGGTCTTGTACGTCAAACAGACGAGTCCTCCTCCCTGTCCGGCCCCCGACACTCCTCCTCCAGTCCTGGGAAGTCCCTCATCGGCTCGTCTCACGTCCTCAGACAGTCCCTCTGGGTCGACCCGTCGCCGTCCTCTGGGATATCCGACTTGCTCCGTCGGCCGCCGACCTGCCGAAGGAGGTTCGTGACGTTGGTCGACCCCCACTGTCTCTCTGCGGGCCGAGAACACCGAAGGAGACAGGGGGTCGGTGTCGACAGGAGCCGGAGACCTCGAAGACGACTCTCGGACGGGGGTAGTGGACGCAGGGTGTCCTCGTGGTGCAAGGGTCTCCCCTCAGTTCCGCCCGGGGGGTCGGACTGTGACGGGGAAGAGCTTCGGCGGAGGCCCGGGGTGTGCCAGGGGACGAGAGGGCTGGAGACACACTGTGGTCTGCCCTGGTCCGGAGTGTCTCTCTGGGTGAGGAGGTGCCCTCTGTCCCCTCGACTCGGACCCACCCAACGGTCCCGTTGTCGTCGGGGGTTCCCTCCGTCCGGACTACCGACTCGCCTCCGCCCCTCGACCCACGACCCCTGAGTGTCGGGTCGGAGGAAGTACGAATTCACGACAATCGGCTACACACACGCACACGTGCGGACCCACACGCTCGTCCGCACACATTACCCCTCACACACGGGACCACGCACAGAGAGACCCGGGCATCCGAGCTACGACGCCCCTTTCCTCTCCCCTCCCCTCCGCTCCCGGCCCTCCCCTCCGCTCCGGGCCCTCCCTCCTGCGGAGCCTACGTCAAGGGACACATCTACTCCTTCGACCCGCGTCCCTCTTCCGCGAAGGGACCCGGAGGGCTGAAGCTCGGGTCCGAGACGGGGACTCGGGAGACGGGGTTAGTGTGTAAAGGGAGACAGGACTACCTGGTGCACGGACCAGGAGAACTCGCCTCGAGGTCCGAGTGACCGGTAGGGACGAGGACCCCGTCCAAGCCCCGGAGACACACCTCCGAGGTCCGGTTACTTCGCGGACACGTCCCGTCTCGGACCCGGGCACCCCGACTCCCAGACCCCCTCCACCAGTCCCTTTCCGGTGACCCACGACCCGACCTGGGGTGGGCCAGTCGACTCGTGGCCTCCGACTCCCAGGGCTCAGGGGACCCAAGGAGGACGACACGGGGGTAGTGGTCCTCCCCGCGGACCCGTCGGGGACTGAACGTCGGAGTAGCCTCCGGTCCGAGGAAGGGGTGGGCCGAGCCACCCTTCTCGGTCCCTGTCTCCCACCCAGTCCGAAGGGTGGGGTCGGCGAGTGGTCGGAGCACTGGGTCCCCTGTAAAGAATAGAGGAGGCTTCGGAACCTGAAAAGTGGACATTGTCCCGTGGGTAGTCTGGCGGGCCCGACGGTGCCACTTCATGGGCTGTACCCCGAATCTGTCGTCTGACGGTAAAAGAGTCTCCAGGTCTCCGACCTGCAGGTTCTCGTCCCGCACCGTCTCGACCAGGGCCCCGAACGTCTGTCGACGGAGGAGGGGTCCAGGAGTCGCCAGGAGGGGCCTAGGAGTCGCCAGGAGGGGCCCAGGGGTCGCCAGGAGGAGCCTATGAGTTACCAGGAGGGGGCCTAGGAGGGAGTCTAGGAGTCGCCAGGAGGGGTCCAGGGGTCGCCAGGAGGGGGCCCAGGAGTAGCCAGGAGGGGACAGGAGGGGCCCAGGAGTCGCTAGGAGGGGGCCCAGGAGTCCCCAGGAGGAGGCCTAGGAGCCCCCAGGAGGGGTCCAGGAGCCGCCAGGAGGAGGCCTAGGAGCCGTTAGGAGGGGCCTAAGGGCCGCCGGGAGGGAGACAACCACCGACAGGAGCGGAGGAAAGAACAGAGGGACAGTCGAACCCACACAGGTGGGCGTGCCGAAGCATATCTGCCAAGTGCCGAAGCATATCTGCCAAGTGCCGAAGTTCCGGGGCAGAGATTTGCGCTAGTGTGAGTCCAGGGCCCCGCCCGGAAGTCGTGCCCTTAAACCCCCACCAACACGCCAGCGATTCCGCAGCTCGAGAGACACCGAGGCCCCTGGCGTCGGGTCGTCCGGAGGGACAGGGGGTGAGAGAGACCCCAAACGAGCGCAAGTGGAGGTGAGCCAGTGCCCACGGTAGGGCGGCAGAGTAGGGGCCCCCGATGTCGAGTCGGGGACTGTCCGCGCTACGCTCGCCGTCGGAGTCGCGAAACGACACTGCCAACGAGTGGCGCCTCGTGCCGGACCGGACCCCAGCAGTGTGTAGCACAGGCACTGGGAGTGCGGGCGCCCCTCGTGTCCGGGCGCGGCGGCCCCTTACCCCCCGGGTCCCGAACCCCGCACCGGACCCACCCGGGAACCGACCCCGCGTCGAAAGAGTTCGGACGGGACAGGTGAGGTGACGTCCCTTCCCGTCCGCACGTGGCAAAGGTTCCCGCCAAAAGTGTGGGGGTCTGGTCGCCCGTGTCGGGCCGGAATCGCGCTCACCCCGTGCATCGTCTCGGGACGTGAAGGACCTGCCCCTTCGACTCAGTGCCCCTTCGGCAGTGACGTCGTCCCCGACCCCACGTGGCCCCGACGTTCGGTCGGGCACACAGGGCTCGGGACCCGCCCTCTCCTCCACCCGGACCGGACTCGTTCCCTTCCCAGGGGCCCGGGGAGGACGTCGGGGCGGGGGCCTGGGCGGGTGGCTCGTCGGCGGAGGCCTCGGCCGTCGTGCCAGCCCGACCCGAGGACTTTGGTAAGGATTTTTCCTTAGTCCGACGTCGCCGGGCCCGATAAAAATCTGTTAACACAACTTTTTAAGGGTCTCGTGTACGCCGCAGTACGTAAAAGAAGAAGCCCCTCTCTCACCTCTCCCTCGCTCGCCTACGGGGGAGGTGACCCTCCCAGGGGCGTCGCGCCTCGGACGTCGCGCCCCCGGGTCCCGGAGCCCGGTCCCGCCCCGCCCCGAGGGGAGGTAGGGAGGAGCAGGACCCAAAAGTCTCCCGGCCCCCGGTGCTAGTGGGGAACAATGTTCACTCCTCTGACTCCGGTAACCGGGAACGGGAGTAGGAGTCAGAAATGAATTTTCTGTTTTTCGAATTGAAAAAAAAAGATAAGGAAATTTTTAGCAAACAACCTTATATCAACTAAGTGGTACGACACAATCAAAGGCCCCGTCGTCACTGGGTCAGCACGTATATGCACGCGTAGGTAAGAAGTCCAAAAAGAGGGTACATCCGGCAATGTCCGACGCCTCGCCCCAAGGGGCTCGACGCGAAGAAGCAGGAGGCAAAATATATGTTACTACACGTATACCCGGAAGGGACCACCGAGTCGTTCTTAGACGGACTCTACGTCCCTGGACCCAAGATAGGGGCCCAGCCCTTCTAGGGGGCCTCCTCCCGCACCGTCGGGTGAGGTCGTAGGAACGGACCTCTTAGGGTACCTGTCTCCTCGGACCCCCGCTGTCAGGGGCCCCGGTGTTATGTCGACCTGTACTAAATCACTGATTTGTCGTTCGTCACACAGATTGAGTGAAGGTTGGAGGTCTAAATAGGGAAGAGGACGGGGGTGCGGCGAAAGGGGTGACCATTGACATTTAAACAAAGAATGTAGACACTGAGTAAAAAAAAAATTTGAGAATTTTACTATGTTTACCTGAATAAATGTTTTTGTTTTCGTCTGCGTGTCTGAATGTCTTGTTCGAATACCGCCGGTCTCCCCTTCCTACCCTCAGACCCTCCCTGTACCTGTGTGGCGACACAAATTTCACCTACTGGTCGTTCCTGGACGACATATTGTGCCTTAAGACGAGTTACAATACCCGGTCGGACCTGCCCTCCCCGCGAACCCTCTCTTTCCTATGTACATACACACACCGACTCAGGAAAGAGACAAGTGGACAAGTGGACTTTGATAGTGTCGTAACAATTAGTCGATATGAGGGTGTATTCAATTTTTTTGGGGTCGAAATAACCCTCATATTAACTGCGTGTCATCCGACGTGCATTAATTTATGAAGTTGAACTATGGTGGAAGTAAATTTGGTTACCCCGGTCGTGGCGCCAAGTCTGGCACTCGTGGCGGTAGTCGGGAATCTGGGGCGGGGAGAGACGTTCGGGTGGGGGCGGGGGCGGGGGCGGGGGCTTTGGTGCACAGACGAAAGACATCGACTGAACGAACGCAAAACGGCATCAAAGACATTTACCTTAGGGTACCACCCGAGAGAAAAGTACTGACCGAAACAGTAGCAAGGCAGCGTCGTGTGCGTGCGACAGGACACGTAGTTATCGGGCAAGGAAAAAGAATGGGCTGCCAGAATAAAGCACTTACCCGACGCCAAACAAAGAGGTAAGTGGTTCATACAACTACGTATGAACTCGACAGAGGTCAAACCCCGATATACTTATTTCGTCGAGACCTGTAAGTACCTGTTCAGAAACACACCTGTCTATAAAGGAAATACCATTTATGTGTTCTCTCCTTAAAGATACAAATTGAAATTTTCTTTGACGGTTTGACAAAAGGTTCCACCGCCGTGCCAAAATGTAAGGGTGGTCGTTATGGGTTCCCGAGGTCAAAGAAGCGAAACCTCGGTTGTGAACGAGAACAGACAGAAGACCTGAGGTCTGCGTGATCGCCCACACTTCACCATAGAGAACCACTAAAACCAAACGCAAAGGGAGCACTGATTCCTACAACCCGCAGAAAGGCGCGTGAACAACCGGGTCTAACGTGAAGAAGGAATTTATTCACAAATTAAACCCCTATCAAAATCTAAATCATTTTTCAACGTTTCTATTGTATGAGTATATGACGAGTGGGTCAAAGGAGAGTATGATTGGGGAATATAGTGGACCCTATAAACAGTGTTGATTCCTTGGTCGTCACGATATGACGGTAATTAATGACAGATTAAAATAAGTCTCGAGTGGCCAGGTAATGTGACCAGCCTTGGCTGTGGTGTAGTATCGGAGGACAAAGGTATGCGAAGAGACCAAACCCAGTGAAAGAGACTGAAAGGAACAAAAGGTGCGAAAACTGTCTAAACTCTTCATAACAATCCATAAAACATGTTTCCCGAAGTTGAACCCAAAGAGACTACAAAAGAGTACTAACCCCACCACCCAACCCCTGGTTCTCGGAAGAGAAGGGAACCATAGCTCCACGTCCGACAGGCGCACTGGCCGTGACCACTACTGGACTAGCGGTCCAGTTCCGCGGCAGACGGTCGAAAAAGGGTGACAACGACAAAAGGAGAAAGGTCTGAGACGAGAAACCTTTCCTCGACGACCCAGGTCGGTCGTGAATTCGAGGGATTCGGAGTGAATCTAAGTTCACGGAAGACACGGTCCGGGAAGTGCGACTATGAGGAAATTGGGAGTCGAGGTGGTGCCAGGGAGACCCTCTCCGTGGTCAATGGGGATTTGAGTCGTTGCTAATCCCAATGTTTCCTACCAGTAAGTTTCGAAAGGAGTGGGTAAATTGTCTACTCCGTCCACTCCGGGCATCTCTCTCCACTGAGTGAATAATGTCTCCACCAGAACCCCGGGACCCGGTCCCGTCTCCAGATCTTCCCACGGGAGGGACCAGGTCTCGTCCGTAGACAACCATCTGCTCAACCCGTACACTCCTAACTTCCCGTGTCTGGACGAACACTACGACAAAGAGATACTCGTCTCTTCTCAGCAGTCCTGTGCACACGGCGGGTTCACGGACGGGTTGTTCGGGGGAAGGTGGGACGGCCCTCAGACCTTACGGGGGTTTGACCGGTATGTCGTCTCGTCTCCGACCGAGGTGTGTTGGGAGGTTCACGAGTCCCGGGTGTCACCCGTCTGTACCAGTGTCGGACGCTCCACTCGTATTTGGCCCTCCCGGCTATTAAGTGCGTATAGTTCCCGTAGCCCGTACAATTACCAAGACGAGACCAAGGGAGTCCCTCCATCCAGTACCTACCCAGCACCTCAACCTAGGACCTACCTTATGTCCAAAACGAGAAAGCTCTCAGGGAAATGATGGAGCTCAGAGTCAAAAGATTAAATATTTTACTCCCACCTAAACTCTTTACGAAAAAAAACCACTTTACCCACCACAATTTCACACCTGGTTGGGTAGTAGGAATAGGGTACCCACCTATCCGATCGTTTTAACATGTCCACGGAGAGTGCACGGGTCATCGGGGGTCGGGGCGTATGGATCCTGGTTTGGCGGCAGATCGAGACACAGGTCTACGGAGACTCCAAAGACTAGGGACCAGTCTGATCCCCTCCCCCCTTCGACTTAGGACGACAGCCTTAGGACGACGCAGGCGAGATCACCTGAGGGTGTCCACTACGGTCCCTTGTCCCGGTCGGACACTTCTGACCCGCGGGCGTAACCGGGGGCGAACGACTGCCTTACGAGGAACAGCGAGTCACAGTGGCGGAGTGTCTCCCCGGGGGACCGGTGGCTGTTTTGTCGGTGGGTGGGCAGCGAATCTTGAACGAGGGTCGTCGTGGTGGATGGGTCATTAATCAAGTCAATACGTGGGGCGACGACAGACGGAGGGATTCAGGGTGGATCCGACACTTTAGGGCCCGGGTGTCCTTCACGGACTTTAAGTCACAGATTACTTCCTACAGTGGGGACCCTGAGTCGAGGCGTCGTCCGTCCCGCGGGTCCCTGGACCCCTCAGACCCGCCCCGAGAGGAACGGGCCGTCGACGTGGGAGGACCTCGGCGACCCAGTCGTCTCGACCCCACTTCGAGGTAGACCTTACGGGAGGAAGACCGGCACCGGAACCCCACGCCGGACCCCTCCCTTCTCTTTGGGTGACCTCGGCTGTCCGTACAATTTACCGTGGCTGCTGCCCCGTGTACACAGACGGCTCTCGTCCCGACGAAGACGTATGTGGGCTCTAGAAACGTCACCGGAACAGGAAGGGTAAACTGTTACTCTTTTGACTCTGAGTCTTCATCCCTGGGGAGGGGCGTTCCAAGAAACCCCTCACCCTCAGGTCCCGGTCTAAGGTTGGGGTCTCGGGCTCCGGTACCTGTGCCCGGACGGAGCCCGACGGTGTCTGTGTCCTAGACCCGCCGTTTCCGCCCCGTAGTCGCCACCGAGATCCCGCCGGGACACCCGTCCCCCGGGTCGGGTTCGGCGGTCGGAAGAGCCCGCCTCTCCCCTCCGGCACTCGGAAGGAGACCGACGTCTGTCAGGACACCCCTCCGCCCCTGCCTCGGGGGCAGGGAGTCGGACCGGGGGGAGCGGGTCCGTCGTACGAAGGAGTCCCAATGTCATGTCGAGTGCCGGACCCTCCGGCTCACCGTGGGGTGCACTCTGTCCGGGACGTCCGGGAAGGGGGTCCCACTACACTTCCCACCCCGACCGTAAGGTCGGTCTAGACACTCTGGGCGGCGGGACCCCAGTGGTCCTTCGGGATAACAGGACTGGTCGACCTCTGTCTCCTCCGTCCCCGCCGGCCGACCCCGAGGACCACGGTCGTCTACCCACGTGCCACAGGGTAGTCGACACGTCGGGAGGGACGCCGACCGAGGTACGATCGGGCTCGGAGACCCCCGGACCGGGGGCCCAGAGGTGCCAACGGACGACTGGGTGAGGGGTCGACCTTCCCGTCCGACTCGCCCCCGGGACCCGAGTCTCCCGACCACTGAGCCCAGTGGGGTCCGTCCGTGTCTCGACCCTGCCCAGGGGCCCCACACCGGGGTCTCTGGGGGCTCCGTGGGGGCGGACGGGGTCTACGACCGCCGGCCGGGAAGGGCCAGGGTAGGCCGGCGCCGTCCCACCCCCGCCGTCCTTACTCGACTAGCGTTCGCCCCCCTTCCGACCGTCGCTCCTGCCACCGGCACGACTCGTAGGTAGAGGCCCCTCGCCGGCAGACAGACAGGTGAACCGTCCTCTGACCCCAGGGGGCTGGGTCGTCCAGCAGACTTGGGTCTGTCCTGGAGTGCCCGAGTCCTTGACACCGGGTCCCGCAACCCGTGAAGGTCTCTCCTCGCCCACTCCCGACTCGCCGGTCACCGGTAAGGGTTACGCAGGTCACGGGGGACGACCCCGCCCCCGCCCGTCCCTCCTCAGCCCGTCCCATCCTGCCCCCCGACACGTCTCTCCCCCAAGGACCACCCTCCCCTCTGTCCCTACTCCCCCTCCGCCCCTACCCCCCTCCGCCCCTGCCCCGACAGGACGGCGGGGGAGTCGACCACAGGCGACCCGACCCCCTCGACCCCACCCGACACCCCGGACCGGTCCGACGTCTCTCCCACTCTCAGACGGGGTCCACGGGCCTCGGCTGTCGCACTCCCGACTAGAGGTCTCTCGCCCCGTCCTGGAGGACCCCCGTTTCCCTGCCCGGTGGGACCCTACTGGCGTACTGGGGACTCCTCGAACCCCCTGGCACTCCTCCTCAGCCCCCGAGTGTGTCGGGGTTCAGAGGGGACGTCCGTCCCTTCCCGGTCCCCGCCTCCAGAGGGGAGGGTGACCCACCGGGACTCGGGTGCGGGAGGTGAAGGGCTGTCACTCGGTCGGGGCTCCAGGAGGGGAACTTCCTTCCGGAGGGGCGGGGAGTGAGACGGGGGACGGCCGGCGGGACGGGACAGGGGAGGTCGAGTTCCCCCTACGACTTGGGACCGGAGTCCCGGGCCGCGACCCTGACATCCTTGGCGCCGGGGCTGCCGGGACCGAGGTCGGACCAGTCGTCCGGAGAGACGGCTGTGCGCCACCCACGGAAGAGTCCTTGCCGGTGTCGGGCACCGGGGGAGCGAGACGTTACTCGACGTCCGGAGGGAGGCGAGAACTGCGGGGCGGTTGGACCGGAAGGGACGAGAGACGGGTTTGTCGAACGGAGTCGGTCCCGCCGGTGTTGTTTGGATTGGTGTCGGACCCACCGACATTGTCGTCTTAACGAGAAAGAGCGTCGAGACTTCCGGCCTGTTGGCAGTCCTCCGACCGTCGAAGCCGCTCTCCGGACCGTTCTCCGGAGGACGACCGAGGGACGGCCGCCGGAGCCGGCACACACTCGAGAGACACAGAGAGGAATACCCCGGTGATTGGGATGACCCAGTCCCCGGGAAGGAAGACTGGACTAAATTGGAATTAATGAAGGAACCTCCTCGGTAGAGGTTTATGTGTGTGACCCCCAATCCCGAAGTTGTTTACGTAAACCCTCCCGCGTGTTAAGTTAGCCCCCGAAGGGTCCCCCGAGTCACCCTTTCCTGGGCGGATGGATACGTCCTCTACGGTCTCTACACCCAAACTAGGGGCCCAGCCCTTCTAGGGACCTCCTCCTTTACCGCTGGGTGAGGTCACAAGAGCGGACCTCTTAGGGTACCCGTCTCCTCGGACCACCTAATGTCAGGTACCCCAGCGTTTTTCAGTCTGTATCGACCCTTGTGTGTGTGAGTTCAGTTAGGTATCGACCCTCGTGTGTGTGTGTGTGTGCCGTTGGGTGTCATATTGAGAACGGGTCTATCAACAGACACCCCGTTTGGGTTCCCAGTGAAGGATCTACACGGGATGACCTTGATACCCGTGCTTGTGTCGGTTGGTCGGTGGGAAAGGAGGACTTTTGACCCAGAAGTCAACCGGAGACTCAGAGGTCAGAGGAGACCGCGATCCTCCAGGGCGGGACCGAAGTCACACCCCAGGTGGAACGGGCTGAGAGGGGTACAACAAACCTCAACCCCCGCGTACTGAGTCCGGATCGAACCGAGGAGGAAGTGAGTGAGCGTACGGCGTAAAATCGGACTTACGGCGTCGATTTTTCTGGGATGCACGGCGTTCTCGGTGGCACGGCGGTGAGTCTGGACGACGTCTGTCTGACTTTTTTCTTATCTCCCAGGAGCCCCGACAGTCTCCTGGAGGGACCCCCGAGTCGACCACTTCTTAGACGGACGTTGCGTCCTCTGGACCCAAGGTAGGACCCAACCCTCCTAGGACCTCTTCCCTTTGTGACGGGTGAGGTCACAAGGCCGGACCTCTTAGGGTACCTGACATCTCAGGGGCCCCCGGGTCTCTCAACCTGTGCCGACTCTCCGAAAGTGAAAGTCCCGACACTCGCTCACCTAGTGTCCCGAACTCCATCTTCGTCCCTTTGTGACGTCGCACACCCCCGACCCAGTACCGCGACCCTCTCCACCTCTGTGGAGTCTGCCCTAAACGCCTCTTTACTGTCCTAAAGGACTTGCAATCTTCCGTCTCCCCCGCCCACCCCAATTCCTGTTCCTCTCCGTCAATCCTCAAGGGTGCACCTCTCACTGCTCAGACCGCTATGAAGGGGTACGAAGAGTCCGGGGTAAGTTCGTGTTCACTACCTTTGGATGTGACGACCGAGATTCACTTTGTCTCTGGCATGACCAGGGGTCCTACCTTTCGAGACCCCGAAATCAAGAGTCACTACTGGACCTCAGAGAGATGACGGGGTGGCAACCGAGACTCGACCGTAGTTAAGGTCCGTCCGGTAAGGTACGGTGGTTTAGCGATGGTCGTCCGGGTTCGACCGTAGAGTTGTCCTACAGTTTGGGTTGTCTTTTTCTTCGAAAAAGGATTGTAAAGACATTGTGTTCAGGATCTCCCCGGAAGGTAACCGATTCGAACCTGGTTCGTAGGTTTGGGTCAAGTCAAGTCAAGTTAGGTAAAGTCAGTGAGTCAGTACAGGTTGAGAAAAACTGGGGTACTTGGTGTCGTGCGGTCCGGAGGGACAGGTAGTGGTTGAGGGCCTCAAGTGGGTTTGGATACAGATAACCCAGTCACTACGGTAGGTTGGTAGAGTAGGAGACAGTAGGGGAAGAGGAGGACGGGAGTTAGGGAGGGTCGTAGTCTCAGAAAACTTTACTCAGTCGAGAAGTCTAGTCCACCGGTTTCATAACCTCAAAGTCGAAGTCGTAGTCAGGAAGGTTTCTTGTGGGTCCTGACTAGAGGAAATCCTACCCGACCAACCTAGAGGAACGGTAGGTTCCCTGGGAGTTCTCAGAAGAGGTTGTGGTGTCAAGTTTTCGTAGTTAAGAAGTCGTGAGTCGAAAGGAATATCATGTTGAGAGTGTAGGTATGTACTGGTGACCTTTTTGGTATCGGAACTGATCTGCCTGGAAACAGTCATTCCATTACAGAGACGAAAAATTATACGACAGATCCAACCAGTATTGAAATTTAAAGTACCGACCTTAGTGGTAGACGTCACTAAAACCTCGGGGGTTTTTATTTCAGAGAGTGACAAAGGTGTCAAAGGAGTAGATAAACGGTACTTCACTACCCTGGCCTACGGTACTAGAAGTAAAAGACTTACAACTCGAAATTCGGTTGAAAAAGTGAGAGGAGAAAGTGAAAGTAGTTCTCCGAAAAATCGAGGAGAAGTGAAAGACGGTGTTCCCACCACAGTAGACGTATAGACTCCAATAACTATAAGGAGGGTCGTTAGAACTAAGGTCGAACACGAAGAAGGTCGGGTCGCAAAGAGTACCACATAAGACGTATATTCAATTTATTCGTCCCACTGTTATATGTCGGAACTGCATGAGGAAAAGGATAAACCTTGGTCAGACAACAAGGTACAGGTCAAGATTGACGACGAAGGACTGGACGTATATCCAAAGAGTTCTCCGTCCAGTCCACCAGACCATAAGGGTAGAGAAAGTCTTAAAAGGTGTCAAAGAACACTAGGTGTGTCAGTTTCCGAAACCGTATCAGTTATTTCGTCTTTATCTACAAAAAGACCTTGAGAGAACCAAAAAACTATTAGGTCGCCTATAACCGTTAAACTAGAGACCAAGGAGACGGAAAAGATTTTGGTCGAACTTGTAGTCCTTCAAGTGCCAAGTACATAACGACTTCGGATCGAACCTCTTAAAACTCGTAATGAAATGATCACACACTCTACTCACGTTAACACGCCATCAAACTCGTAAGAAACCGTAACGGAAAGAAACCTTAACCTTACTTTTGACTGGAAAAGGTCAGGACACCGGTGACGACTCAAAAGGTTTAAACGACCGTATAACTCACGTCGTGAAAGTGTCGTAGTAGAAAGTCCTAAACTTTGTCGAGTTGACCTTAAGGTAGGGAAGGTGATCTAAACAACCATCACTACGAAGGATTCCGGGTGAACTGAAGTGTAAGGTCCTACAGACCGAGATCCACTCACTAGTGTGGTAGCACTAATAGACCCAGCACTTCGAGAACAAACATGTCGAGAAGACACATAAGAACGGTGGAGAAGAATTATAGGAGACGAAGACAGTCCAGGTATGGTAAAGACAGGAAATAACTCGGGTAGAATGGTAGTGATTTCATATTCCGAGATACCAAGACCTACTTTTCTGACCTGGAAGCTCAAGTGGGAACTCGGTACACCTACCTCTGACCCGAGAGGACTCTCCACCCTACGAGACCTCCCCTGCTACGGCCTGTCCGTCCGTCCTTGGTAGTCGTGCTAGACCACACGGGTCCTAAAAGGTTCCAATTCAGGACCGTGCCTCGACCGGACCCTCTCTCACCGACCATACCTTTCACCTGGCAATAGGAGCCCCCCACCCGGACCAGAGGACGGAAGAGTCAGGACTCGACCCCTCCCCAGACGGTGGTGTCAAGACGTGTCCTAGAGTCCGACCCACGAGTGGGAGATCGGTCCCGATGGGTGACGGGGTGACCCGTGGCAAAGAACGGTCACGGAGTGTGACGTCCAGGGTACTGATACTGGTGGGTACCCTCCGACGGACGACACCGTCACGACTCTAACCCTACGGATGGACGGGACGGGTGTCCCTCGAAAACGGACGTCAGAGAGGGGTCTGTAGTCGACGTGGGAGTGGTCGGACGAGTCACTCAGTCCCTCCAGTGCGGGTCGAATCCGTCCCCGAGAGTTCCGAAGTCCCACGAGGGCCGTTACACCCCGGTGGTGTGACTACGAGTCGGTTAGTCGAGACCCCCTAATCCCTCCGGAAGAGTTGAAGAGAGACCAAGAACCACAGATGAGAAATGACAGGTTAGACAACCCACCTCGGAAGTCGAAGTGCAAGACGAGGTTCGGGGAGTATGCGGGAGAGGAGTACCACCGTTCTCCCGACGACAACAATGTCGGAGTGTTGAGTCCAAGTTCAGGTCCCCCTCTCCCTGCCGGAAAGGAACGTCGAGGGTAGGATTGACCTGGTGAAGTCCAGTGTACGAGTGAGGACTAGCAGACAACTTCCCTTGTCGATCTACCACTGACCGGTCCGGACTCAGTGTTCGAGGTTAAAGTCCGTTGTGCCCTTTCCTCTTAACGGGGTGATTGTACTCCCGGTCTGGAGGAGTAAGGTTCCCGACTGGACAGGTCCCGTCGGGGGTCTGTGGTTTTCGAGGGATAAGATACTTGACTCAGAATCCGAGAGACACCAGACACCCAAAAGTACTTTTTTGTGTTCGACACCCAGGTAAATTTTTAGTAAAATAATAATTGTAGTAGAAAGGTAAATCGGTTCACAGACATTAAATATTCCTTACAGCCATTTATAAGGTAAACTTCGAAGAAACATGTATAAAGGTAGCTATTTATTTGAGACTTAAGTGTATTTTTTCAATTTGAATTTATTGAGTATAAAGGAAGAGAACATTGTCCGTATATAACCGTTTTATATTTATAAGAACCTGAGTCCGAAACAAGATTCACTCCTGTCATTAAATAGTGTACCATGTTAATAACTGTTGTTTTGGTTCTTTAACAGTCGACCACAGGACCGAACCTGATCAATGACTCCACCCTTTGTCTCTTAAGTGTAAACCAAAGGCCCGGTTCCTATCCCGTCCTCACCACTACCGCCCCTCTCTTATCAAAAGAAATGTCGAGACTATTTTTATTAGACGAGACGGTGACTTAAAATTGAAACTTATGTAAGAAGATGTAAACGCCTAATTAAGGTATTAGTACAATGAATTTTGAGCCTACAGTTGATTGTTTTATACCGTGCATTAGGTAAACTTGGTGCAGTCATCCAAACTCTTGCTAGTAGCCCGACCGCCCTCGCCGTTGTCTTTACGTGCACCTCCCGCCACTGACCCCCACCCGACCGACTCAGGTGCCGCCAGCCAGCGTGTGCGAAGGCCCCGGAGCGCGTCGTCCGCCGGCACACGGACTCGCCGCCCCTCCGGCCCGGCGAGTCTCGCGCCCCGTACTGCCCTTCCCGTCCCGCGCCCCCGACTGCCCTTCCCGTCCCGCCCCGCCGAGTCTCGCGCGCCCCCCACTGCCCTTCCCGTCCCGCGCCCCCGACTGCCCTTCCCGTGCCGTGCCCCGCCGAGTCTCGCGCGCCCCCTACTGCCACTTCCCGTGCCGCCCCGACGACCGGAGGTCGAGGTCCCGGCAGTCCTTCGTGAGCCACCGGCGGCGCAGCAACGGGACTCGGACGTCCTGGAGCGGGTCCGGCAAGGTCTGGAGCACCCGGCACCTCAAGTGGACGTGGCGCAGGGCGTCCTAGAAGAGCCGGTCTGACATCGCCGGGTCGACCACCTCCTAGTCCCGGACGTCTCCGTCTGTCTGTCTGTCAGTCAGTCTCTCTGCTGCGAGCCCTGAGGCTCGACGGGGACCCGAAGCCGTACACGGAGCCTCCGTCCGTCCACAGAGGTGGCCCGGCCCGTGTCACCCTTCAAGTTCAAGAAGGACGCGAGTCCCACCCTCAGTCTTCCTAGTGAGTTTGGTACGTGGCTTGCTTCAGTGGCCGTAAGGCGGTAAACACTTTCGTTGCTTTTTACAGTAAAGTTTTCCAAGTGGGTCTTACGTGGTGCGCCTTGCCGGTGCCAGACAGACGCGACTGCGGGCCCGGTGCCGACTGTGGGCGGCCTGTCTCCCCGCAAACGGTAGAAAATGAAAAGAATTGGAGTTCTTTTCAGTGTCGTTTGTCTTGTCTTTTCAGTCAACGAGTGTCGGGGGTGGGACCGGCGTGGGGCCAGAGTGACAGGGGAGGCCCGAGCCGCGGGGGGTGCCGACAGTGAAGTCAAAATTAGTCTCGCACGCACAACCAGGGGTCTATAGGGTAGGATTAACACAAAGGTCCAACACCCAGAGGTGTTGCCCACACACACATAAAGGAGGCTGTCTGAGAGTAAATGAGTTCCTAAGGGAGCGCCCCTCTGGGGGTCCGAAGGGTCAGAGTTCGCTGACTTGTCGGGACTGGAAGCGCAACCGTGGTCCGGTAGCCCCACCGGAGTAACGCAGAGCCCCGACTTGCCCCGCGCCCACCCCCACGCCTCGGGAGGAGCGACGACAGGCGAAAGGCCCACAATGGCCGGTAGGACCGGACGCGATGAAGTCTGCTCGAAGTCCCAATGACACTCAGGGAGACCGACACGCACTAGCGAGAGTCTCGTCCCTCTTCGACTGTGGAAATGTTTCGGAGCAGAAGGACGGGTCTTGCACTGGACCGGAGGCCCGGACGTCTGGAGTCCGGACGTGTAAGAGAGGTTCGGAGCGCACACCGCCCCGACTCCGGCGGGGCCAAAGGAGTTCCGACGTGGAGTGGTCCCCGGTTCCCGTCTCGCCCCGACACGACGGGCTCCCAACCGACGTCGGCTCGATGTCGGCGGTCGTGGGACTCGGGTGTGAGGTCCCCTGAGGGCGGAGACTCTACTCGAGGACCTCACCCATCCCCGCGGGAGCCGTCCGTCACCGGTCCGGGGCTCCCGACACCGGACCCATCAAGAGTCCTGGTCTCTCGTGGGACTGGCGGGTCTCGGCAGCCGGGGAGACTCGTGGACTGAGCCCCGTTACTCCGACTGGGCCCTCGGACACCAGTCTTCCACTACCGACCCTGTGGGCGCCGGAGTCGTTGCTCACACGGAGCCAGGACCGCCCCGTCCAAGGACTCACTCCTCTTCCTCGTCCTCCCGAGCCCGCCTCCCTCCGACAGGAGGGGCCCGTCTCCTACCATTCGGGTCCCAGTCCGGGGGAGAGCCTCCCCTTTTGAGGTTCCTCTTATCACACACAAACCAAAGAATCGTTGTAGTAGTATAGATTACTTCAGCGTCCCCGGAGGGACCCCTGAGTCTGTCATTTCTCAGGCAGACGTTACGCCCTCTGGACCCAAACTCGGGACCCAACTCTTCTAGGGGCCTCTTCCCTTTCCGATGGTTGAGGTCATAAGAACGGGCCTCTTAGGGGACTGACTCCTCGGACCACCCGATGCCGGCACCCCAGCGTCTCCAGCCTGTGCGGACTCGCCTGTCCGAGTCTTTCCGGGTCCCAGAGCGGGCTCCAGTGTCCCGAGTCCTCCCACCCCGACCCGCCGACCGGACTCCGGGCGAGGGCAGGAGGGTGGAGTCGGAAAGACGCGATCGGCGGCGGCCGTGAAATCTCTGGCCGGGGGCCCGTGGTCGGGTCGAGGTAGACTCGTCTTCCCACGGGACACGAGTCCCAGGGAGGTCACCCAGGGAGGGTCGGGGAGGAAGGGCGTCGTCACTACCCACCGAGGGGAGGTCCCGTGTCGGAAAGAGGGCAGAGATACGACTAGCCCTCGTGGGACGCATAAGCGAGTTACTGGCCCCCCGACGAACGGAGAGAGACCCCCGGTGTCCGACCGTCAGTAGAACTCCGAGTCCCACCGACGTCTACGGCTTCCGGACCCCCAGGACAATCAGTCGTCTAGACGCTCGACTCTGAGTCCTCGTGGCCCTGGAACCAGGTCGCCCCCGACCTCCACTGACGAGGGTCGTCGTCGCGAGACTGGGGTGGGACGACCTCACGCCCGTTCCTGTGGTCGGGGGATCGGCCCTTAAAACAAAGTTTTCACCGTCGACGACCTGGAACCCCCGAGGTCCCCGTGTCCCGTCCCCGTTCCCGTGGGGAGGGTTTTACGGACGTCCTTGGTCGGTACCCGATTAGGCTGGACGACAGGAGTCCCGACCGGTCGATTCCCGGAACACTAAGAGATCCGAAGAATGGCCGAACCCTTAAAGGTCGGGTAGGGACCTGAATATAAAGATTACATTCTTGTCCGAGGGTAAAGGTCTACTGGAACTTCGAAGGACTCGTTAGACAATTCACCTTAATTAAGGCTTTCGGCCCCGTCACACCCCTCCGTAGTGTCTGAACGGTCCCCGACGGTCGAGTACGAACCGTTCCCTTACTTTGTAGCCGGAGAGGGGTCAGGGGGTCACTCGGTTCCCACCGAGTCTTTAGTCCGTCTCACTCCCGTTGGTCTCGTTCGAGGCCGGCCCCCGACTCAGTCACGGTCCTCGGTCGCAACGACCGTCCGACCAGTCTCCACCCGACCGTGGACCTGTGCAGACCGGCAGCCCTGGCCACACGGAGACCTCGGGGAGACGTAACACTCCCCGAAGGTATACGGGCAAGGGACTACGGGGGAAGTAAGAAGTCCAGGGCGAAGGAGAGAGGAGGCTTCTAGTTCCGGAGTGGAGACTCCGACCGTGAGACGACACGAGTGGGGGTCGGTCCGGGGCGAAAGAGGGTCTTGTCCGGAGAACCGAGTAGGTCCGACTAGGTAGTCGGGTCCATAAAGACGTCCTGCGTCGCGGGTGGGGAAGAGGTGGAGGGGTTGGAACCAGTCAGGGTAGGCCGGGAGAACGACCTCGAGATCAGGTAGACGGACTTCGGAACTGTTAGGGTTTCATGTCCGGTGTGGTAGGGGAATCCCTCGTGACACACACGCACACACACCCACACACGCGTGATTCAGTGAAGTCAGGACAGACTGAGAAACGTTGGGGTACCTGACATCGGACGGTCCGAGGAAACAGGTACCCTAAGAGGTCCGTTCCTACGACGTCACCGAACGGTCCGGGAGGAGGTCCCCTAGAAAGACTGGGTCCCTAGCTTGGGTGTAGAGAGCACCGAAGACGCGGCCGTCCGCCCAAGAAGTGGTGACCGCGAGGGACCCTTCGGGAATCCATCGAGATGGGTCACCGTATAATTTTTTCGTCTGTGTAATGAAACGATTGTTTCCAGGCAGATCAGTTTCGATATCAAAGAGGTCATCAGTACATACGTACACTCTCAACCTGGTATTTCGTTCGACTGGTGGCTTCTTAACTACGAAAACTTGACACCACGACCCCTTCTGAGAACTCAGGGGACCTGACGTTCCTCTAGGTTGGTCAGTTATTATTTCCTTTAGTCAGAACCCACAAGTGACCTTCCTGACTACGATTTCGACTTTGAAGGTTATGAAACCGGTGGATTACGTTTCTTGACTGAGTAGACTTTTGTGGGACTACGACCCTTTCTAACTTCCGTCCTCCTCTTCCCCTGCTGTCTCCTACTCTACCAACCTACCGTAGTACCTGAGTTACCTGTACTCAAACTCACTTGAGGCCCTCAACCACTACCTGTCCCTCCGGACCGCACGACACCAGGTACCCCAGCGTTTCTCTGTGCTGACTCGCTGACTTGACTGACTGACTGCGTCACCGTAAATCCAGGGCGGAGGTCGGGAGTCGGGTCGTCCTCTGTCTCTCAAACTACTGACTGTATAAAGTAATGGAATTGTTCGTTCGGGAGGGGGGACGAGGGTGTGTTTGAGTGACTCACACGTTTGGGGTCGGTGCGTGACCCCTGTGTTTACACCCGTTCTTCGGCAGGACGGGAGTTTCGACCCCCGTACCACTGTTGGGGTCGCACTGGCTCGACACACGGACCGTGACCCGAGACGGAGTCGGCGGCCGTTCTGACGTGAAGTGGAGATAACAGACGTGCAGCCCCGGTGTTCCGGCCGAGGACGGGGTCTGCGGAGACGACCCCATTTCACCGCCTCGACTCTGTACCAACGACGCCGGGGTTGCGATCCGGGCGTGAGGAGGAGACTCCCTTCCGCACGTTTGGCGGACACTGAGACGGTCGGGCCGGCTAAGACCCCGGTGGCCTCTACTCCCGGGTGACCCCGGCCGGAGGACTCATCTGTCCTCGGGGCTCCTCCGCTGAGAGTCAGGGAGAGAAGTCTGCGTTTACTTGTGTCGAACGATTCGAACGTTAATAATATTAGTCCACAAAACATGTTTCTTCTGGAACCAGTCCGTGGTGTGACCTTCACTCCCTAATTTAATTTGGACAAGAAAGTTTCCTCTGTTTTCCGTGAACCGCCCAAACTCCTATTAGTCACAGAAGGAGTGAGTGCCGAAAATACACGCACACTTCTGACGACGGGTCCCTACCTCGGGGACCGCGGGGACCGACGAACGGTCTCACGACACGTCCCCGGGACCGAGACCCCTCGCAGAGACAGGTGCGGGTCCTGTTTTCGGGGAACCTCTAAAAAAAAAATTAATTTTTTTACATGAATAAAAAGGAAAAAAAACCGACGTGGAGCTCCGGACGCCCTAGAAACAGGGGGCTGGTCCCTAGCGTTGCCACGGGGGACGCAACCTTCGTTCGCGTCAGGATTGCTGCCCGGGGGTCCCTTCTTCAGGACGGAGAACCTCTGAAATCTGTAGTGGCGCCCCGAGACGGGTTCACGGTTCGGTCGCGAAGCGAACCCCCACGTGACCCAGGGACTAGCCCTGTGGGCGGGACACCGTGGCGACGAACCCCGAGGACTCGACCCCCCTGGGTGCTCCCCGTCGCCTCGGACACCTCGCGCTCTCCCGCCTCCGTGCAGCCTCGTGTCCGGGGGCCGAGGGGCGCTCGAGTCGAGGTGGTGCCTGAGCCCGTCGAACGAGCCCAGGGTCCCCGAGACGGACGTTGTACCCCTGTTCCTGGCTCTGTGCCCTCCCGTCGCTCCGGACGTACTCCGGACGCTCCCGAGTCACTGCCTTCGGAAGCGACTTGGCAGAGCACCAGTTGCGGCACTAAGACTCGCTGGCGCCCCGTCCCCGAGGGCCCGCGGGCGCCGGCTACAGGGTGGGGACGCGGGAGAGCCGGCCGCGGGCCAGTCTAGTCCCTCGGAGGCTAAGCGGAGACGGACACGCCGTGGGCCGCGCCGGGTCGTGGGGGCTCCCGGAGCGCCTCGCAGACGACCTGCCTACCTCTCTGCCTATTCCCCTGCCGCCTCCTCCCTCCACGCCGCCCCCGCCCCCGGGTCGAGGGAAGGACGTGCATTCGGACCGGGGTGGCCCGGCCGGAGGGTTGTCGGGAGGGTGGCCATTCGAAACGGCCGTCTTCGCGGCGTGGCCACGGGCGTCGGGAGCGGTCGGAGCGGTCGGGGGCGACGTTGGGCCGACAGGGCTCGGGACACCTGCGCGGGAAGCACCACGCTTCAAAGGTCTCGCTACCTCTGCACTGCGGTGGAGAGGCAGTCCTCCAGCCTCGCGGAGAGACTGAAGGCGATCCTTCTGCGCCTCCGCCGCCGAAGGGCGGACTCTTGGTCGCACCTCCGCCGACGACGCAGAGAAGTGGGGGTCCCGACGGAGGTGGGGGTTCAGGGCCCCGAACTTAATGATAGACGGAGGTCTCCAGACCCACAGGGCGTGACGTCGGCCGCCCTGGGAGTCTCGGGCCCTCCCTGGGGGTCTCCTACCCCTGGGAGTCTTCGGCCCGCCCTGGGGGTCTCCCACCGCCCTGGGAGTCTTCGGTCCACCCTGGGGGTCTCCCACCGTCCTGGAGGTCTCCGACCACCCTGGGAGTCTTCGACCCGCCCTGGGGGTCTCCTACCGCCCTGGGAGTCTTCGGTCGACCCGCCCTGGGGGTCTCCCACTGCCCTGGGGGTCTCCGACCACCCTGGGAGTCTTCGGTCCACCCTGGGGGGTCTCCCACCGCCCTGGGGGTCTCCTACCACCCTGGGAGTCTTCGGCTCCCCCATGGGGGTCTCTCACCGTCCTGGGGGTCTCCGACCGCCCGAGGGGTCTCCGACCCGACCGGTCCACTACCCTTTAGGACCCACGTCCGTCCGCTAAAGTGGTAGTCGACGTCGGACTCTGTCCTGAGTACTTAAGTTACTCGAGTGTGAGTCTTTGTGGTTGTAGTTGTAACGGTTTCGAGTCACACTCCGTGGTTGGATTAATTTACAGTCTAGACCGGCCGGGGTGCGCGATAGTTCCCTGTAGGAGCTCTTCCGTCGAGCCCGGCTGACACGTCGAGTCCGACCCCACCCCCCGACCGCCCCCGCTTCCGCCCGCCATCCCCACCAGGACCCCAGGGGTCTTCTGTACCCCTACGACCCACAAAAGGAGTGAGACTCCGGTTCTTTCGAGAGTCATTGGAGGGCCGGGTAGAGGTCTGAGCGACGGGAGCTAGAGGGTAACGTTAGCACACGGGACAACAACGGTCGCTCTTCCTGGAGCTCAGAGGTGGTCGGGAGTCCTCTCGCGGTACCGTGGGCCGTCCTGAAGTCGCGGGGGCGGTCGAGGGGTGCGAGAGTGAAAAGGTGAGATTACCGGTTCTCTGAGGGCGACTGAACAAATTTGCAGAGGGTCCAACCGAAGAAAGAAATAAAAATAGACGGAAGAGGTTGTTGTTCAGTCTTCCTCGTTGTCGAGTCCCGCCGGACCTTCAGTCGCGAAGGGGTGCTCCACGGGCGCCACCTTTCAACCACGATTAGTGGGGGGCTCCCTCCGCGTGGGCACACACAAACCCTTCTACCACGGGACGGGGGTCCCACGTGGGGTCCGGGCCGGAGGGGGGCTCCGGGGTCCTGGGGGCCCCCCCGTGTCGTCGGGTCCTTCGGTCGACCGAGGGGGGTCGTCGACCACCCCACCCCTACCACCCCCTCTGGACCGGGGTCTCAGGGTCGGTCGCCTCACCCCCAAGAGACACCAGTCCTTCTGCAAGTGTGCCCTTGTGGTGTAACGACCCCGGCGGGACCACCGAGTCGACCATTTCTTGGCCGGACGTCACGTCCTCTGGGCCCAAGCTAGGGACCCAGTCCTTCTCGCAGACCTCCTCCTGTACCGTCGGGCGAGGTCATGAGACGGGACCTCTTAGGGTGCCTGCCTCCGCGGACCGCCCGACGTCGGGTGCCCCAGCGCTCGCAACCGTACCACTGATTCTGTGTGACGCGCCGACTCGAGTGTCCGAAGGACCTCTTCGGCTCCGCGCCCCGGGGTCTCTGGGGTCGGGGTCGGACACCAGGGCCCGGTCCTGGGGAAGGGTTGTCGGGACTGTTGGGGGCAGTCCGGGGGTAGAGTCGAACAGGAGCCGCCCCACCCCCCCAGTGTGGAAACTTCGTAGTGATGTGAACCCAGACTTGTAAATAGTGGTTGTGTTACTTTCGTTTTCGGATAGGACAGTAAAGGTCGTTCCTCGGGGCCGGAGGGGACCCGGCCCTTCGTAGTGCCACCACCTCTCGTCCAGGAGAGTCCGGTCGAGACGGCAGGTGGTGGTCGACAGGTCGAATCCATCTTGGAAGAGCGATCGGAGAAAGGACTGGATCGTTTACTTCCCCACCTCCTCCACTGGACGTCTACTTTTAAGCTCCGAAACCAGTTTAAAAGGTGGGTTGTTCATAAAAAACCTCGTAGTCGATGTATGGTCGCTTCTTCTTGGGGATTTCACTTCCTCCTCTCACTCTTTCGACCGAACTTTGAGTCGTAAGTCTTTTGCTTCTAGTGCCGTAGGCCAGGGTTTTGAAGTACCGTTTATCTACCCCTTTGTTACCTTTGTCACTGTCTGAAAGAAAATAACCCGAGGTTTTAGTGACATCTACCACTGACGTCGGTACTTTAAGTTTCTACGAACGAGGAACCTTCTTTTCGATACTGGTTGGATCTGTCGTATAATTTTTCGTCTCTGTAATGAAACTATTGTTTCCAGGTAGAACAGTTTCGATACCAAAAGGTCATCAGTACATGCCTACACTCTCAACCTGATATTCCTTTCGACTCGTGGTTTCTTAACTACGAAAACTTGACACCACAACCTCTTCTAAGAACTCTCAGGGAACCTGACGTTCCTCTAGTTTGGTCAGGTAGGATTTCCTCTGGTCAGGACCCACAAGTAACCTTCCTGACTACTATTTCGACTTTAAGGTTATGAAACCGGTGGACTACCCTTCTTGACTGAGTAAACTTTTCTAGGACTACGACCCTTTCTAACTTCCGTCCTCCTCTTCCCCTACTGTCTCCTACTCTACCGACCTACCGTAGTGGCTGACCTACCTGTACTCAAACCCAATCGAGACACTCAACCACTACCTGTCCCTCCGAACCGCACGACGTCAGGCACCCCAACGTTTCTCAGCCTGTGCTGACTCGCTGACAAGACTGACTTAACTCGATGTATAAACCACGTATAGACAAGAAAGCCCCGAATTTTAAATTAACCTCTTTGTTCGTCTTTTGTGTCGTTCCGCCGGAGAGAGGGCGGAAGTCGTCCCGTCTCACGGGTACCTCCCGGTCCTTCCCCCGACCCTTCCCGACGGACCCCCCCCCCAGGAGGATCCCCCTCCGGGAGCACCCACCCCCCGGGAGGTCGTCATTCTGCCTATGTTTGCCCTCTCGCCGGGACCTCCGTACCGGGAAAGGTGGCGCTCCGGGTCGCACCCACCCTCTCTCTCCCCCAGAGAGAGACTCAGACCCTCTGGGACCCCTGCGGGCAGAGTCAGGGGGCCCTGGACACACGGGACCCTGGGTCACCCACGAGCCATTTGCGACGAGCAGGCTTTCCGCCAGTCCTGTGCAGCCACGACCCACCTGCGACCCGCACCCACAGTGGACGAGGGGCTCCTCCCGCCCGTGGGACGTGTGTACAGACCCTCGCCGCCCCGTTCCTCCCGCGCCACCCCGTACACCCTGGAGGTCCGGTCCGGGACGTCCGAGACAGCCTCAGAGTGTTACCTGGGTGTCCCGGGCCCCTAAAGGCCCGTCAGGGCGCCCCGGTGGCCGACTCCGGGGGGCCTCCCGCCGCTAGGGGATGGACAGCCCCTGCGCCAGTAGAACCGGTCACCGACGGCGTAGGGGCGGTTCACGACCCGTACTTGATAAAAAGGTGAAAAGGTGTCCTTGTTTGTCCTCACTATTCTGCGAAAGACTGCTTCCCTCTTGTCCTTAACTATTTTCGGACCTTTTAAGAAAAAGGCGTTTATTGTCCTCCTCAGTCGTGTGTCTCAGGCCCGTCCTTCCGCCCACCCCCAGGCCCCCACCCGACTTACAGGGCGGCGGGTAAACGACCCTGCGCCCTGGGACGGGACGGGAACCCCTACCGAGCCGAGGAGCCCCGACGTCTCGGGCACCCTGCCTGCCGGACCGGAGGAGCGGGGTGTACCGGCTCGGGAGTGCGACTGGCGGGGTCTCTTCTCGGTCGTCGCAGTGAAGGAGTCACGAGGGGCAAGGCCACCCTTCCCGTCCCTGCACCGGGAGCCCCGACCTGACGCCACGACCGTCGACGGGAAGGTACCTGAAGCCACGGTCGCGGCACTTCAGACGTCCGGTGCTCGGGGACACCCCTCGAGGGGTCACCTGGGACTCCGACCTGCCCAGTGGACCTACCTCCCTCCCTCAGTCTCCCCAGTCCCCGTCGGCGACGTTTGCCGCGGACACCAGTCCGGTGCCCTGTAAGCACACCTGAGTCCCTTCCGTGACCAGGGCCCCCGCCGGTGAGTGTCCGTCCCCGTGGATGGGGGTCGACATGACGAGTCGGGGACGTCGGTGAGCCCCTGGGGACGAGCGACAGACCCCCCGAAACGACTCTTCCCTCGGGAGGGGCAGAGGGTCTTCCGTCCCGGGGCCCTGTGGGTTGTAGGTGGAACGGTCCGGGGCCCCCGGACACGTGCAATCTGCCAAGAGAATCGGCGAAGGACCTCGGTTTCCTTCCCCGCCTTAGGATTGTCGGCGGTCCGCCCTCGCGGGGACCGCCGGAGTACTCTTGTCCTGAGCACAGACGTCCTGCCTCCGGTGTGACGGCAGGTCCCAGCGTCCTCACCGGTCACCCACCGTCCCGATCTTGCACTCGTGGCGGGTGGTGGAGCCGAGGGTAGGGGTGCGGGGCCTACCGCGGCGCACAGGGGGGCCTCGGAGGGGACGCCCGGCAGAGGTGCGTCTCCCCGGTCCACTGGGGTGGCGTAGTGAGGTGCTCGTGCGGGCGGGTGGGGAACCTCGAGACGGAGTGCCTGCGGGGACGAGGGGACAGGGGACGGAGGGAGGTACGATTCGGTAGACTGGGGTCCGGTGTCACACGTCGTCTGATAGGAGGTCTTCCTTTTGCGGGGCAAGTGTCGCAAGTGGTGGAAGACACCACACTTGTGGGGAGGCCCCGGCTCAAGTGCCCTACAGAGACGTCCCGACCTCGTCCAATCGGGTCCTACGACGACAGAGGTCCCGACTCCCACCTTCCCCTCTTCGCCGGACAGAAAAGGGGAGCAGTCCGCTACACTGAGGTGTTTCGAACACGATTCAGTGAGTCAGCACAGGCTGAGAAACACTGGGGTACCTGGTATCGGGGGGTCCGAGGAGACAAGTACCCTGAGAGGTCCGTTCTTGTGACCTCACCAACGGTACGGGAGGAGGTCCCCTAGAAGGACTGGACCCCTAGCTTGAACACGGAGGACGACGTCCACCCAAGAAGTGACGACTCGGGGGTCCCTTCGGGGCCCGTTCGACTCCCATAGTCACTTTACGGGAACCTTGCGGGGGCCCGGAGACAGAGGAGGGGAAGTCGGAGGTTTCCGAGGGACCCGTCGGCCGGAGGACTCGGACCGGGGGATTGCGGCCGTCAGGGACACTCGACCCGACGGGGGACGACATCGGCACCACCCGCGGCCCCCGCCCCCGTCTCAGTCGTCCTCCTTACCCCAAACGTCGCAGTTGGCAGGGTCTCCGTCTCCGACTAGGCAGGGGAGGCCCACTCTGTCGGCCCCCGTCCATCTCTGTAGATTGTCGCACACCCTCGAGATTAATCTCTCGGTCAATATTGGGTGACTGGACGGACCAAAACTGTCCGGACCTTTTTGCGTACAAACAAGGTCCTTCTTCGTCCGAAACGAAGACCAAACAAGACTCTCTAGGGGCGCCCCTGCCGAACGACCGTGAAACGAAGGTCGGAGGACGCAGACAGGCCTACGGACACCGGGGTTGTACCCCCTAGTCTCCCTTGGACACCCCTGAGACCAGGGATTCCCCTCCCGACGAAAGGCGGTGTCCGGACGAAGTGCGAAGACAAATACTCCTTCCTGTGTCGGACCATGGGTGTCCGAGGGGGCGTCCCGGTCCGTCCGTCAAAGACGAAGCAGACTTTCCTGCAGTCAACCGTAAAGTTAGCGTCCAGAGAAGTTCTGCCTGGAGGACCGTTCCGGCCCGGGGTCCGAGTCACGGACACACAGGTTCGGAGGAACGTCTTTGTCCGGGAGACTAGTAGTCGACCCCAGGGACGGGAGGGGCCCCTCCGACTGCGGACGTTCTCTGAGTCCAGAGGTCCTCTGTGGCTCTTCCCTGCCTCGCGCAAAGAGGGATCTCGGTTCCGGTGCAGGTGACAGTCTACCGTCCCCAGATCCACGTCAATCTCCGTCACGACTGTACCGCGTCCGCGACGTGTCCGGAAGGCCTACTGAGCCCCTGTAAGACTTTCCGCACCCTCCTTTGGCATGGACGTCTCCACACGGATTGCCTGTCCACAAGACATTTGGGGCTCGGCGACTCCATCCTCTCCCTCCCACGTCTGCCCTGCTCTCCCCCGGAGCACTGACGGTCGTCGGCCGTCCTCGCTGGCCCTGTTCGTTGGGTCCCGCACCCGTCGTCCCGACCCCAGGGTCCTTGGCTCGGTCTCCCCGGCACCTCGTCTTTTCGAGGGCCTCGAAGGACTTCGGGCTCCGGGTGTGGACTGCCGATCGACCCACCCGCCGCGGGAGTCTGAGCCCAGGGCGGAGAGGGGTCGACCGGTGGTTTCGGAGCCCCCCGGGGGCCGTCGGAGGAGTGGGTCGTGAGTCGGGACACGCGGACGCACCGAGGGACCGGTCGTCCGGAGATTCTCGTCCCAGACGTCCCGGGCCGGGGACTCGTCCGAGGGTCAGAGGTCGAAGGGTCTCGGGCTCCCGACCTTTGGGCCACTAGGAACCGGAAAGTAGTGACCACGCACACCGTAGGGAAGGAAGATTCGCTACTCGGGTTCCTGGATCCCTCCTGTAGGACGATCTTCAAAGGGGGTCCAGGACGGAGACCAAAAAGAAGTGACTGTAGTTCCTATAGCCACAGGTGGTCTCACCTGCCCACCGTCTACTTTCGGACCTGATTTTTAGGGAATGGGGGCTGGGGGAACCGTTGTCTTCCCTACGGTTTCTACCTGGGTCTCTACGAGGACGTGTACGGGTCTGAGGGTTCGGTCTCGACTTCGCGAACCTAGATCCGTAGAGGTCCCGAGCCCGTCGGCACTCGTCCCTCTGTAGGGACCCGCTGCCCTCTCCGTCCTCTCTGCCCCCGAAGTGGGTCCACCCTCGGTTTCTCCTTCCCCCGTCGGTGTCGTCCGCGACGCGCCGTGCCTCTGTCGCGGTGCGGGAAGTCGGGGTCTTCCACCACTCTCTGAGGAGAGGAGGGTGGTCTTGTTCCCCGACTCAAGAGACCCCGCTCCCAGCGGCACGTCCTCCAATCTTTCGACTAGGTAAAGTGCGGGTGACGTCGAGTCCTTCCGTTCACGATCCTAGGGTAGGCACGAGAAACACTGGGGCACCTGACATCGGGCGGGGCGGGGAGACAGGGACCCTAAGAGGTCCGTTCTTATGACCTCACCCAACGGTACGGGAGGAGGTCCCCTAGAAGGGTTGGTCCCTAATTCGGGCGTACAGAACACAGAGGACGTGACCGTCGACCTAGGAAATAGTGATCACGGTGCCCGCACTTTAGAAGTCTTCGCTACCTCAGTCCTAAGGACCCCCACCCTCGACGGTGAGTCGCGACATGGGGACCGACGGGGGCGCAGGGGGAGACATTTTCCTCGACGAGTCTACCCCCCTAGGGTGCCCGCGAGATTTGGGGCCTCACGGGAGGTGAGAGACCCCCTCGAGGTCCAAGTTTCCGAAAGCAGACGGTGGGCAGGTGAGACCGGGGAGTAGGAAGCATGACCACTCCTTTTTGGTCTTCGTCTGGGACGCCCTTGAAGACCGCCCTCCAGGGGGGATCCGGAAACCCGATTTCCCAAACTTCAAGTCTGGCAGTCTTCCAAGTCTGGTGTACTCCCTTCTGTGCCGGGTCTCTCTTTCAGGTCTTTGTGATCACTCCCCCCTAGAGACTCTGGTCGTCGCCTTCTACCCCCGTTAAATTCGTAGTCTGTCCGACCCCGACGGTCGGGTCCACCGAGGTTTACGGGGACCCTCCTCTGCCCCCGGTGGAGTGGTGCGGGAGGCCGACTCAAGTCTCCGCTGGGGACACCCCCTTCTACGAGTCCTTCGGTTCCTTCGTCGTCCCGACTCTAGGCCCCTCCGGACTTCGGTCCTCCCCTGATCCCCGGCGCGGATCTCGTGTCCTGCTGGGACCATTTGCTCTGCTCAGGCCTGGTTCAAGGATTAGAGTCGATCCCTCGTTCTGGCGCCGCTCCGCCCTTCCACCACCTTCGCTCTACGGTTCGGCAGGGCCTTCTGACCTCGTCTTAACGATTCTTACTCACCAAACCCATCCCATGCAGTCTAAAATTTATTAAAATCTAGTAGTAATCATTACTCTGTGACTTGGTGTGACGGATATTACTCAGTAGATTCTTATGTTTTGTCTTTTGTCTTTATTTGTTTTCTGAGACTACGACCCTCCCTAACCCCCGTCCTCCTCTTCCCCTGCTGGTTCCTACTCTACCGACCTACCGTAGTGGCTGAGCTACCTGTACCCAGACCCATTTGAGGCCCTCAGCCACTACCTGTCCCTCCGGACCGCACGACGCTAAGTACCCCAGCGTTTCTCAGCCTGTGCGGACTCGCGGACTTGTTGTTCCCGTGTCGTGTCCTTTGTCTTCGCGTCTTGAGAGAGAGAAACAGGGGAACTCAACGACGTTTCCTCGCGGACCACCGTGCCGAACGTAAAGTCTCGGACGCGACCCAGACGCGACGAAGACCCGGACACTGACGTCAGGAGTCACTTTAGTCCCCACCGGACTTCGGTGCCTCGGGACCGGTCGTGGGTCTTTTACGACATCACCCTCCTTCCTGGGTTATTAGTTCGTCTTTTACAGACGTCTCTGATGCAGACGTGACTCACTCCGGCAACCCCGACCCTCCTACGGACCCCCACCCACCCGCCGCTCTTGTTCCGGTGTTCGGTGCGTCCCTGGTCCGTCCGCGGGTCGTCTTCGGGGTCTCAGGGTCTCTTGTGCGGAAAGCGAGGTGACTCCTGTGACTACGGGTCGACCTCTGCGAGAGTCGATTTCCTGTGTCGAGGTTTCCTTCACTTCTACGTCGGCCGCGGTATTTGTGGCAAGTTAAGGACGAAGAAGGGGATCCAGTAAAGGTCATGGGAGGGGTGGGTGAGTGTGTGCGGGAGGCGACCCACGGGGGGACTGGGCGAAGTCGTCTGGGCGAGAGGCAAAGACGGTGGTGGCAGCGGAGGGTGGGTCTCTGCCCACACACGACCCCGCGAGTCAGGACAGACTGAGACGCTGGGGGACCTGACGTCGGGCGGTCCGAGGAGACAGGTACCCTAAGAGGTCCGTCCTTTTGGCGTCACCCACGGGTGAAGGAGGAGGTCCCCTAGAAGGGGTGGGTCCCTAACTTGGGCTCCGAGAACGCCGAGACCGTAACCGTCCGTCCGAGAAATGGTGGACGTGGCGGGCCCTTCGGGGTTTCGTCCGTGAGACGTTTGGGTCAATCCCGTTGCACCAGAGGGGAAGGGAAGGGGTCTCCTCGGCGGGAGACTCGCTCGACACTCTCGCTCCTTCTATGGCACCACGACACCTTTATTCCTTCGACGAAGGTTGACCCAAACCCCACCCCCAGCCCCCACTTTCTTCTTAGAGGGACTCAGACCCTGGTTCTCGTCTCCACCAGAGCCGGGCTGCCCTGTGGTCCGGGTACCAGATACCCCCCTCGGTCATCCTCCCCGACTCAGTGGTAGTTCCCTGGTCCTTCACAGGAACCCCTCTCTCCTGCCTCCCCACTGGGTGTCCTCTCAAGTGGGCCGGGCCCCGCCACCCCAGACCCACAGGCGACAAAAGTCTGTCCTTTGCTACGAATCACTGTGAGCGCCCCGCGCGCCGTCCGACGGGGAACGACCCGACCCGACAGAGGTCCCCCGTAAGGGGCCCTCCGGGACCAGAGCTCTCTTCCACCTACTCTTCGCCGGGGACTTCTCCGAGGCGCCGCCCTCCCCACGACGGACTTAGTCGTGTCGGGGAACCACGGCGGTACGGTTGGTCGACGGAGGAGCGGGGGGCGGCGGCGGGGCCCTGCGGCGGACTCGGAGGGTCGTGGGCACAGACCCAGCCCGGAACCCCGGACCGTGCCTCGAACCGGCCCTTGTCCTCTCGCGCGTCCCGAGGCTGGTTCCTGCCACCTGAGAACACTCGACGGCAAGGCTAGAGACCACCCCTTGATCCGGGGGACACCCGCTCCAGCGCCTAGGCGAGGGCGGACCTGACTCTCTGGGGCTTCGGGGCCGTCTGCGGACGGGACCCGGCCCGGAGAGTGGCGCTGCGACGAGGACCCCTGGCTCCGGTGCGCTGAGGTCAGGACTCGGGACCGACCGACACCAGGGTCGGTGGTCCGGGGGTCTGCCCAAGTTCCAGACCGCACCTCCTCACAGACCTCTGCTGTCCTGTCCCAGACTCGCACTCCCCACGACAGGACGCGGTAGGGTCGGGACCTCGCCTCCCGACGCCCGTCGGAAGAGAGCGTAAGGCGGGGGCCCCGTCGGGACTCCCGGGGGCGGTCCGGCCGTGTGGGCGTCGGCGGGCCCTCGGGCCGAGTAGGAGGACTCTGAGCGGCGGCCTTCGGGCACTGAGTCGGGGCGGGCCCGGCAGTGCCGCGGGGGATGCAGTGAAGGACAGGAACACCGGCTGCCCTGGACGGCTCCTGTTCCCTGTCCCTCGGCCGCTTCGACTGGCCGCTCTGATCGGACAAGGGTACCCGAGACGACTCAGATCAGTGCCGTCGCCGGGGTCCCAAACCCGGCCCGGAAGTGAGTGCTGTCCCCTCGCCACTGTCGACACTTCCCGTGCCAGTGGAGAGCGGGGAGGTAGGGGGTTCGGCCGCCGGTGGGGGGTCAGATGCGTCGGTGACGCGACGGTCCGCCCTACGGCGGGGGTCCCTCGTCTGTCGAGACGCAGCCAAGTTGGTCACGAAGGTCCCTCCCGCCAGGTCCCCGGCTGTGGAGGGTGGTCCCACCCACCCGCTCCCGGTTCTTTCCGAGGGGACCCGTCACTGGGGACTCAGACGAGGCACTCTCCGAGACAGGGAGGACGGGCACGTGGAGACGGGATCCGGCTCCGGAGTCGTATCGGACCGGTGCCCGGTAGCAGGTGTCGCGTGGCCAGACCGGGCCGCACCGGTGGGGCTCGAGCCCGTCTCCACTGCGGAAGACAGAGACGGACTCTACCCAGTCCGGTCGCCTCCGGAGACGACAAAGGACTGGGGAAAGTCGGTGCTACTGGTCCCGCTGTCCGAGCTTTCGGTGTCAGTCTTTCATTATGAGCTTGTCCTTTCGCGGTGCGAAGACCGGTTCGTACACGGTACTGTGGAGGAATGAAGTCGAGGGGATCGACGACTTTAGGCCAAGTCCCCCTTTCGGTGAAGGCTCCAGTCGAGGAGGCCTTTTCTTGAGGGGAGTTTATCTGTGTCTCCCCGGAGGTGGTGCCCGTCCACCTGGACTCGATCACGAATTTCTCGGACACCCTGAGTTGGGCGTTTTGGTATGGTGGTCCGCCGGTGACAATAATAGGGGTAAGGTGTCGGCTCTTTTACCTCCGGGTCCTTCTGCTTCCCTGAACCGGTGTGTCAGCCCTTCACTATTTCGTCCCTGGGTCCACCCGACCGGGGCCGCGGTACGAGAACTGACGAGTGACAGGATAACAAATTCGAGATCTGAGAATTGTCTGAACTGGAAGGTCAGGACTGAGACGAGGATTGAACTTTACACTGGACCCCGTCCAATGGTTCGCGTCACAGAAAGGGTAGTCATTTTTTCTCTAAGAGCTAAAGTGGCGTAGAACGTTCTTATTTGTAGTCTGCACCTCCTACTCCAAAATTTAAAGAAAAGTCTCCACTTCCAATACAAGTACGGTTCCTAAGGGTCAAGAGTCTTCCCGGACTTCGACAGTCTCAACGATTCTCCGGTACACATGGTACTTTCCCACCGTCGGCTCGACCGACCTCTTGGTCGTCGACCATCCTTCGGGACGTGGGAGGAGAGACAATCAGACTCGGGGTCTATTTGCCGGTTCTTGCTGTCGTCTCTTTGCTTCCGGACATGCGAAAAGTTTCTACCGATAGTTGTCGTGTGTCCGCGCGTCTTTCCCACCGGGAGATTTATAAAGTAATCAGAAAGAAATTTCGTTTGTTAGTAGGAGGAATACAAATTTTCGTCAAAATTTTAGGACTTTCATTTACTTTATGTTACTTATCTACTCTGCCGGAAGAGTGAGCTGACGCCATCAAAACAAGGGAGGGTTAGTACGGAGGGTACACTCCTCTCTTTAACTATGAAACCTACTTTCTCTAGCCAAAGATTCCTCCTCGCAAGCGTTCCCCTTCCTGTAGAGGCAAGACGAGGTAATGGAATTAACAGGGACCCAGAGCAGATCTCATTGTCCTAGTCTCAAGGGAAGAGATTCTACCCAAAGAGGTTCCGTTTCTACGTATCGGGACGGGACAGGTAGACACGGACCCGGGGCCCAGGGGGAACGATTGGACTACCTATTTAATCTAGGCGTCTGAGTCGACAGTAGAGACCACTTTGACAATTAGCGAGTCAGTACAGACTGAGAAAAACTGGGGAACCTGATATCGGGTGGTCCGAAGAGAGAGGTACCTTAAGAGGTCCGCTCTTATGACCTCACCCAACAGTAAGGGAAGAGGTCCCCTAGAAGGGGTGGGTCCGTAGGTTGGATCAAGAGGGCGTAACGTCCGTCTGAGAAATGGTAGACTCGGTCGTCCCGGTAGAGACCTTAGTGGGACTTTTTACGTGGTCGAAGGACGACGGAGAGAGGAGGTTGTCCCGATAGGTAACCTTTTGTACGAAGATTTATTACTTTATACTCTGTGTTCATTAAAGGGGGTTTAGAGTACTTTGTCTACTTGTGAAATTTTCTCGCTCTCCTTATCTTTGTGGTCTCAAAGTATTAAATCGTCGTGTTCGACGGACGGAGTTCGTTCGACCTCGAGTGGTGGAAGGGACCTAAGTTTGGGAGGGACGGTAGGAAGACCGAACAGTACGTATTACCCTACTTTGTAACAGGGAGTCATTAGTTCGGACATTCGAAGATCTGTCAATTTTCTTTCGAGGCTGAAGTCTCGCTACAACACTCAGAACAAAACTACGAAGACCGAGTTTGAAATCTCGGTACTTTTGTTGAATTCGACATCATTGGTACGTCTTGGAGCGTAAAGTCCAGGAGGAAGGTCTGGGTGGCGGTCGTCCCGCACGGGGGCCCATATAACATTATTTTAGGTGAAAAGGCTGTCGTACCTGCGAGAGACGGTCGGAGACGCTGAGTACACGAGGACTTTGTCTTGACGCTGGGTGCAGATTTCAAGAGTGCGAGCTACAGTGACGGCTGAAGGCTACAAAGTCTTTCGGATTCTGTCCCCTGAAGGGACCTGCAGGTCACCAACCTGAACCGGAAGGTCACACCCCCTACACCCAAACTAAGGTCGAACCCCCCCGATTCTAGGGTGAGTTTACGGAACCCCGGTTTTGGGGGGGTTTTTGTATTTCGTCTTCGTTATGACATTGTTTAAGTTATTTCTGAAAATTTTCTTCTTTCTTCTTTTACATTCTAGTACCTCCTTTGAGAGTCCGTGTCGAGTAGGACCTTGGAATCGGACCTCGAGTGCGGAGTCAGGTCGGTGTCTCCAGTTGGTCGTGAAGACCTGTGAACTACGGGTCTGCTTTTCGAACAAGACAATAAGCTGACCGGGAAATAATACCACTAGGGGTTTGACAGAAAGGTGACTCGTCCTTAGGGAGGGGCGGTAGTTCCCCGACAGGTCGGTTCCGTCCGTCCGCCCGGAAGTGGGACACGGGCGCCACCCAGCGGGTTGGGGACCGGGGGTCACCAGCGAAAAGGGGTAACAGGAAGGAAAAGAGACCCTCGAGGTGGTGCCCCGGAAAGAGTGCTCAAGGGTGTCGTCTCGCCCTCTTTAAATGGTCGAGAGACGAGAGGGTCGATGGGAGGAAACTTCCTGTCAACCGGAGACAGGGACCTGTGCGCAGGTCGGAACAACCTCTGGAAGCTGCACGTTCCCGGACCGGGACTCTTGAAAGTAAGACAAAAGAGGACGAGTAGTAGCCGAGAGTCTAGAAACAGACGGAGTCAACCTCCGGGACGGGAGCCCCGTGTGTAGCAGGAGAAGGAAGGACCCCCCCCGACCGCCACCCGTCCCCGGGGACCCGGGTCAGGGAGAAGGTCGAGCACAGGAGGTATTTCGACGTGCCCGTACAGCGGGTGTGCGACGGGACGGCGGGAGTCGTGTGGGACCCGCTCGGGGTGGTAGACGAAGACTAAAGTGTGGACAAAACTGGTCGACTCGCGTAACCATTACACGAGGTCCTATTCACATAAAGAGTCGTTGTAGAGAGGAGACCAGAATGTAGTCGAGGCCGTGCGTCGGGAGGACCGGGGGAAGGTATGAGGGAGAGAGAATCTCCGAGACAAGGAGAGAGAGGGGGAGTAGAGTGTAAGACGAGCTCTCGGGTCCGACTGTACTAGCCTCCCGTCCGAGTACCGCGACGAACGCCTCGGACCGGGACAATACCAGTGACACCGGGACCAAGACTCGGGCCGGGCGGGAACCGGACCCACCACGGTGGGTCTCCGACAAGGAGACGGGAGTCAACGGGGAAGACGGGGGCTGAGGGCTAGTGTCGCAATGACCATACCTTTTCCAACGAGGTACAAAGTAATTAAGTAGAACCCAGAACCCTCACTTTCCGAAAAATTGGTATCGTACGTTTACATACATTTAAATCTGTGAATACGTTTTTACTATACTTTTATACGGGAATCTAAAAAGACCTTTTTTTCAGACTAGTGAGATACTTAGGGAGGGAACAGTTGTCGTACTGAAACATTAAGGAGTGGGGCAGTCGAGTGACGAGGGAATGATAGACGGTTGTGAGTCGAGAGAATAGAACACGATTGAGTAATAATTATAATTTGTGTACTAAAGAGAAGAAAGAAGAACGACATACACTTAAATCTACGTAGAGACTTCCGACTTTGATAATCTTTTGACAGTTAAAAACAACCTCAAAGTACATACAAAGACAACAGTTCAGGCTGGAATACAATTGAAATTGTGAAATTACTTTTGGTAGACGGAGGTTCAGTAATTACGAAAAAATTGTTATAGTGACACGAACGTAAAGAGACGTCAGTACGAAAAGGACACTCGACCCGACCACCTCCCCCGACCGTGTGTAATGGTGATCGGACGAGAGTTTCCCTTGTTTGTAGGAAAGGAGCCCCTTGTTCGAGTGCGGGGGCTGGTCCTTGGTGAGAGGTGCAAATCGTAGTTGGGGACCAGAGATGGACACTGCGTCTTGTACCGAAGGAAGAGAGTTCTGCTGAGGGAGGTTGTCGGGGAGACGAGGAGGGGAGAGAGACTCGTAGTCCCGACCGCGTCTGTGCGAAGGACGGGAGACCCAAAAAGGTACCGGACGTCAGCCGGACATCCGTCGAGGAAGGAAGCCTTGGGGAACGGAACTAGAAACCACCCCCGCCCCCCCCCGCCAGGAGAAACGACGAGTCCAAGAAGTTTGAGGTAGATCAGAACTGACGACTGGGGACCGGACCGGCCGGTCCGTCCGGAGGGACCAGGGGAGTAGTGGCGTGCCGGACGAGGGGGTCTCAGTCCACCCACGACTGTGAGTACAGACGAAGGCGGAGGAGACGGTGCATTCAGATCTCGGGACGGAGAAGGGACCCCACACTGGACCACTTTTCTGCCGGAGCAGAGGGACGACGGGGGAGCAGAAGTGAAGAAGGACTAGAAAAATCCGGGTTAGCCGGTCACGAATGAACGGGCCAGCCCAGACTGAGAGACGCTGGGGCACCTGACGTCGGGTGGTCCGCGGGGACAGGTACCCTAAGAGGTCCGTCCTTAGGGCCTCACCCGACGACACGGGAGGAGGTCTCCTAGAAGGGCCGGGTCCCTGCCTTGAGTACAGGGGACGTAACGGCCCACCTAAGAAATGGTGACTCGGTCGTCCCTTCGGGTAACTCTGCAGAATCCCCAAATAATAATAATAATAAGAATGTCAAAAGATGACCACTCTGGGGACTCCCTCGATTACAGACGCCCGGTCTCTTCCGAGTCGACACCGAGACCTAGGTTGTCCGTTCCGAGGCGGTAGTGGGCCGGGAACGAGTGGTCGAGAGGATCGGACCCGGGCGCCGGCGAGGAAAGTCTTCCCTTTCACGGACCGTAAACAGTCCTCGAGTCCACAGAACTGTTCGAGGTTTCCACTTTGACTTTTGGAAGGACCACGCTAAAAGGATAAGCTAGAAAACAGAGTACACAAGGGGAACCCCTACTTGTTCTTTATGAAGAGACTTATTAAATATCCGGGGCCCCATCTTTGTGCGACGGAGAAAAATTATTTTTTCGACCCATGTACCGGAACTAATATGGAGAAGACACTATGAAGTCGTTTCCGTCTCTCTGGAGTCTTCGAGAAATGTTTAAGGAAATTTTTATCACTCTGTTTCTATTTTTCGGTACATTACGAAGATTAGTTTGTTTTCTTACAAACATATGATGTATGCTAATAAATATTTCGACGTAACTCGACACTTTCCGAGTATGTCCCTTCGACTTTTTTGAGCTGTCGACCTTAACGATATTCCAGACTAAACGAAAATTTTGACTTTTACCGACAGAAGCCAAAAGACGACTTACTCGTGGAGGACCCACAACCCCGAGCGGATCCGAGTAGTGTACCTAGTAAAGTACCTCAAGAGTGCTCACTCGACCCATTCCTCGCCCAGTTCCGTGTCTTAGTGGCTCCGAGGACCCCCACGCACTGGTCGGGTGCCACGGCGTCCTGGTGTCTACCCCGACTTGACCTTGGGTCTCGACTGAGTCTTCGTGTGTACAGCGTACCAGGGATTGCCACCCGCGGGGTCGGAAGGCAACTTTTGGTGATCTACGACGAGTCAAGACAGACGCAAGACGCCACAATGACACCCGTGACGGCTCTCTTACCTCCGAAACCCTGGTAGACCTCATGTAAAGTGAATAATCAATGTTGTGACAGAGGAGAATCGGGACCTGTCTTGGAGTGCCGGAGAGACCCACGTTCGGCTTACAAAAGTAAATTACCCTCCGACCCCACTGAAGGGACCCAGGAGCGTCACGCCCCTCCGACAGGGGGAGGAGACTGACCTACAGGGACGGTGGGTCACCGGAGCCCCTGTCCGACTCGAGAACCGAGGTTCCCAGGGGGCTTTTACATTTCACGAGACTCAGAACGGGACGTCCGAGGGGCCCCACACCCGGGGGGGTTCCCCCGACGAGGGGAGTCAGGCCTCTGGTTCTGCTGTCACTGCCGCGGGTCCCGGTGTTCTTGCACAAGTAATTCGGGCCTCGGTGTCCCTCCGAACCGACCGACCGGGCTCCGGAGCCTGGGTTTGAGGTGGGAGTCAGTCGGGTCCGTCCGGCACACGAGGGGCGAGGGGGACGCGTCTGGTGGTGTCCGTGCCGCGTGGGCGACGGGGCCTCCCCGTGGGGGCGTGAGTGGTCGGCGACGTACGAGAAGTGCACCCATCCCGACTACCTGTTCCGGAGGAGCATGGTGGCGGCCCGGAGGAGGTGCAAGGGCGCCTCGAGGCGGTGGACCGGCGCGTACATCTCCTGCAACACCCTGTACCCCTTCTCCAACCGTCGAAGGACGCACGTCCGGTACCGGAGGCGCCCGAAGGGCTACGGCTACATCTGAAGGCGACACTCTTGTTCTCGTGTCCGCCTACGTAGGGCCCAGTGGCGGGGGGTCTGCGGGACGTCTGCCGGCCCCGAGACCGACCCTGCGACTGGAGGGGGCTCCCTCGGACCGTCCCCGGGCTCGGGCGGGGTCGGGTTCACCCTTGTCGGCCCACTGTCAGGAAGGACGGGGGTTATCCTCGTGCTCTCAGTGCCGGTGTCCCGGAGGTTCCTCTGTGGACAGTCGTGGTTCTCCCCGGACTCCGGACGGTCCGGGTGACGGGGGTCTCCTGTGGGCGGGGACCTCCTGTAGGTGGGGCCCTCCTATGGAGGGACTCTTCTGAAGACGGGGGTCTCCTGAGGACGGGGACCTCCTGTGGGCGGGGACCTCCTGAGGGTGGGGTCCTCCTGTGGGTGGGGGCCTCCTGTGGGTGGGGGCCTCCTGTGGGGGCCTCCTGTGGGTGGGGTCCTCCTGAAGGCGGGGGTCTCCTGTGGGTGGGGACCTCCTGTGGGTGGGGTCCTCCTGAGGGCGGGAACCTCCTGTGGGCGGGGACCTCCTGAGGACGGGGTCCTCCTGTGGGTGGGGTCCTCCTGAGGACGGGGTCCTCCTGTAGGTGGGGTCCTCCTGAGGGCGGGGTCCTCCTGTGGGTAGGGTCCTCCTGTGGGCGGGGACCTCCTGAGGACGCGGACCTTCTGAGGGGTGGAGTCTCCTGTGGGTGGGGTCCGGGTGGGTCTTGTGGCCGGGAGTCGAGACTGCAGGTATCTTGCTCCCGACCGACTCGGATTCCTGCCCGGTTCGTTTCCACGTGTCGGGGAGTCGTCCGTTACCGCGACGGGGAGCCGGCCAAGAAGACTTCGGGCGTTCGCACTGTTCCCGACGCCCACCTCCGACTGTGCAGACACCCATGCTTCAGTCTACCGACGAGTTAGACTGGGACGGGACCCGACTTGACCCTTTCGGCGGCGGGCGCCCCTGATAATGGACTCTGACCGTGTCGGGCGACTCTGGGGTCCGACGGTGAAAGGTTTGTCGTCGCCGGCCTCGGGAGGAGGTCGTCGGGGTTCCGAGGGAGCGGACGTGCGCCCCGGGCACGTCTGCGGGCCACCAGACTGGGGACGAGACCCGGGTGGCGGCGGCGGAGGGTCGAGCCCCGGCGGGGAAGGGAAGGAGAGGGCAGGACGGGACTGGTGACGGGAGACGGGACCGTCTCTTTCGACAAAGACGCGGGTGTAGAGGTTCGAGGTGTGTGTGATTATGCAGCTCATCTTGGCCTACGTGTGCTCCCATCCTTGCCCCTTCTTCCGTCACCTTTCCCCGATCCTCTGCCGGTGAGAAGAGTGTGTGGAGACCGCCGCAGAGGGTCCCCGTGCCGGAGGTGGGGTGAGGACAGAGGACGTCGGGGAGGGCGCGTCAGCGGTGGTCTCGTCGGAGGGGCCGTTTCGGGACGCCCCCAGTGGGGAGGGGGCTCCAGAGAGCGGGGCCCGTGGGGAGTCGGGCGTCGGAAGGGACTGGGGTGTCCGTCCTGGGGAAGTGGTCCCGATTTACGTCCCCTTCCTCTCCCTGTTCCCGGAAGACTCGAGTAATCGTCTACGTCCGGACCCCTCAGAGGGGGGAACTTACCACTCCCCCCGAGGACTGGCCCCCTGGACCGGGTCCTGCGTGGGTGTCCGAGGGCCCACGGGCCACAGGGGCAAGGACGCAGATCAAAGCCTATGATTAGCCCGAGGACGAGCCACAGTCGACGCTCCGACTCTTGACCCGGGGCGCGACACAGAGTCCGAACCCTGGTGCGTCTCCAGGGCCCGCTGACCCCCCGCCCCCCCCCCGCAGTCAGCGACTCGTCGGACCTGGGGCGGCCGGTCGGCACGCGGACCGCGCCCCGACTCACAGGGGACCTCTGCCTCTGCGAGGGGAGTGGCTCCGCGGACGAGGGACCCCGAGGCCGACGGGTGCCCGCGAAGAGACTCTGGGCGCCCTCCCGGCGAGGACCACGCCTACGGGAGTCTGGGGGAAGTCGGCCGGCGACCGTCCCCGCCCCCTTCCTTTTCCGCTCTCCCCTGGTCGAAGGGGGCCTGGGACACCNCCGACTCACAGGGGACCTCTGCCTCTGCGAGGGGAGTGGCTCCGTGGACGAGGGACCCCGAGGCCGACGGGTGCCCGCGAAGAGACTCTGGGCGCCCTCCCGGCGAGGACCACGCCTACGGGAGTCTGGGGGAAGTCGGCCGGCGACCGTCCCCGCCCCCTTCCTTTTCCGCTCTCCCCTGGTCGAAGGGGGCCTGGGACACCCGAGGGACTGGGACGTTTGGTGAGGGAGTGGGGTTCGGGACGAAGAGGTCCCTCTCCTCGGACCACGGACCTTTTGTTCGACCCGTTCGACCACGACCGAAGGACCCGTCGTGCGTCCGAGGGGACGGAAACACTTAGCCGAGAAAGTACACCTTTAAGGTACTCCCGGTTCTCCTGTCTCCAGGACGCTTGGCTGCTCGAAGGACGGAGGACCGTCTCAGTCGTCCGGACCCCTCCGGCGGTGGTAATAGGCGAGGGTGCCCTTGCCGGGAAGTAACGAAGACGAAACCCCCCGAGTCCTTCCCCTTCCTCCGTCCCCGAGACGAAAGTACCCGCCCAGGGCCGGGACGCGGGGAGATCCTGGGGTGCGGCCCGGACGGCAGGGACGCTCCTCACGTCGGGTACAGGACGGGAGCACCTCCGGGGCAGCCCCAGGACGACGTGTAAACTGTAAACAAAGGCTCAAACGTTTGCCGACACAGGTGACAGTTCCCGCTGGGGAAACGTAGCCGCTACCGCTCTGAGCCCGTGACACAAAGTGGCGCAAACACTGTGTGAAACAGGGGCCGGGGCGACAAAAGGACAGGGACGACGAAGGACTCGGGGCTGGGAGCCGACTGGGACTGAGCGGTGGGCTCCTGGACCGTCGTCGGTCGTCCCTTCGGGGATTGGAGACAGGAACTGGGGACGACAGGGGAGAACCGGGGAGTCCCCAGGGGGACGCTCCTGACACGGGGGTTGGGGGTGGTCCCGCCGGGGGAGGGGTTGCGAGGTGACTGTACGGGTAGACACAGTGGCTGAGGGTCTAGGGTTTGGGTTGTGTCCGAGGACAGAGGAGGAATAGGTGGGAGTCGTGGAGGGTCGAGGACACAGGTGACTTTTGAGTGACGAATAAGTGTCTCACCTCTCCCTTCCCCGTCCCCGTCCCCTGACTCTGTGTGCCTGATAATCCCTACTTTCTTGGATGCTCCTGCATAACATGTTGTGCCCCGACGCCCCTTGTAAACTATTGTGATACCTCACATAATCTTACACTATATGTCAATTATATACGTGTATCATATTGTACAATATTAATTGTATATGTGACAAGATTATGTGCGTCCGTATGACCCACGCGATGTACAAGACTCGGATTATCTGTATGTACACGTCACGCACGCACGAGTCAGCGCAGGCTGAGACTCTGGAGGACCTGGCATCGGGCGGTCCGAGGCGACAGGTGCCCTAAAAAGTCCGTTCTTGCGTCCTCACCCAACGGGACGGGAGGAGGTCCCCTGGAAGGACTGGTCCCTAGTTTGGTCCAGAGTAGTGGGGACGTAACTCCCGTCCAGGAAATGGTGGTCGTGATGGACCCTTCGGGTTATATCATAAGTCGTATGCAATGAATATAAAATAAAATATGTACCTCATATTGGAAATTTTTGTGTAATTTTTATGTTCCGACTAAATCTTTAGCAATAGAATATTCGAGGACTCACTAGCGGCGGACGACTCGTGCGAGCACACAACGGCGCTGACAGGGCTGCCACAGTGAAACGTCCCTCTCGTCGTCCGGACCCCTTCGTCCAGGGCCGTCTGCCGCCGTCCCGGCCCCAGAGGGACTCAGGTCGGGCCCTGGGTTCGGGGACCCAAGGGGGCGACGTCCCTGTCGTGGGGGAACGAAAGGGGGTGGAACGACTGGTGAGGGCACGGTGGCCGAACCGCAAGGAGAGGAGGGGGCAAAAACCCCCACGACGTGACCTGGGGTCACCACCCCACTCCCGGGAGGTCAGCGTCGGGTCCTCGAGAGTCCACACCGGACACCCCAGGTCAAGGGACTGGTCCCTACCTTGCCCCCGGGGACGTAGGCCCCGCACCTCGGAATCTTGACCTGGGGGTCCCTGCGGGGAAGTCCAGACCCACGACTGACAGGGAAGGAGGCAGTCGCAAGGGCAGTGTAAGGAACCGAAATTTTGCGGTGGGTGCTGAAGGACAAAGGACGGGTTTGGAGCTCGCTCCCAACTTATAGGTAGGTGGACAAGGGGGTGGGTCCGGCGGTCACCGCCCTTCGTCTTAGTGGCGGTGTGCGCCTTAGGAAGCGCGCGCGCGGAGTAGGTCGTCGCCGAGGAGACACATACGAGTAGTCGAAGTGGGCCCCCTGGCCGAGCCCGCGGGGGAGGCGCTGAACCTCGGGGGCGCCAGGTCCTTGCCGCGAGGGCCGGAGGCGCACGGGGGCCGGAGGCGTCCGGACCGGACTGGCGGCCGGCGGGAGGACGCGCCCGCGGGTGAGGGCGGGGGCGGGGGGTGCCCGGGCCAGACTACTGCGGGGGAGGCCAGGAAGGTGCGGGCCGCGGTGGAGGGAAGAACCAGAGGGCTCGGACGGGGCGGCGGGGTCCCGGGAGCCGTGCCCTCGGGTCGCGCCGACTTCGCGCTTGAGGTGCTTCCCTCTGAGCGGCCGGAGGCTCCGGCGAGGTCTCGGACCTCGAGTCTGCGGAGGCCGCCCGAGGGCCGACCCCCGGCGGGACCCAGACCTAAGGCCAAAGAGGGGCACAGTCGGCACACTGGGGTCGCCCCACTGCCCTCCGGACAGAACGACAAAGTACCCCTTTCGCCCCACTGACTTCCGTCCATATGGAGCATACCGACGCGAAGGGGTCGCCGAGTAGCCATTCCTCAGGGGGCCGTTATGTCCTCTGCGCCCTCTGCGCCCAAGTCAAGGACCCAGCCCTTCTAGGGACCTCGTCCTTTACCGTTGGGCGAGGTCTTGAGAACGGACCTCTTAGGGTACCTGACTCCCCGGACCGCCCGATGTCAGGTACGCTGACGTCTCAACCTCTGCCGACTCGTAAAATTTACCGATGACGTTCCTCGTCTGTTCGACTCTGCGTACGTGAGGACTCTCTTCTAGGCCGCCCGCCACGAACCGTTTGCCGTCGGTCGACGTCCGACGTGTGGTCCTTAGGTTGGAAGGGGGTTGGGTGGAGGTCCCGTCCCATCCCCGTCCCGGCCGCCCCGACTGGGTACCTCTGACCGTACTCCCGTCGGACTGGGGACCCGTGACTCCGAGGGAGGGCGTCCGTGCGGGACACGTCCCTGGGAGTGCGGTGGACAGACACTGAACAGAGGTAGGGCCGGACCACGGGTCCGGTGACCGAGTGGGACGCTGGGGTGGCTTCGTGGAGGCCCGTCGGCCCTCCTTCGTCCGTCCCCCGTCCCGCCTTCCCTGTCCGGTCGGCCCCGGCTCCCTGGACACTCCCAGGGTCGAGGTGTGAGGGTCGTCTTTAGGTTTTCAGAAGAGAACGTGTAGATTCTCATCGGCGACCAAGACTGCCACTCTCCACGGTTTCGCTTTCGACACTAAGAATCATTCGTTGTTCGTCTTCAGTGGGTGGATGGCGTTTCAGTAAAAATCGGCGGTAGGGGTTTCTCCTATGACCTCCCACCCGTGGTTCTTCGACGAACGAAACTCTTTCTGGGACCAAGTCGGGCACTGTCACTTACATACTTAAAGGTTGCCGACCACTGGTGCACGCACACGAAGATTTCTTCGTCCAGATACTGGGGGTCTCTCTATGCAGAACTCCACGTTGATGGCAGTGCACGAAATTGAGTCGGGAGGACTGAGGACAGAGTCACCCTGAGGACTCCTCGACCGAGGAGAGACCGGACCCAAAGGGAAGACACGTTGTCTCCTTTTGTGGGGAAGACTGGAAGAAATATTCTACCACATATATAATGTTTGTCGTGACCTTCTATGAACCTTGAAAATCCTTTTCTCTGGCATTTTTACCCGTCAACGAAAACTTTGTAGCACACTACGGGTCTACGATATTTCTTCTCTAACTATTTACATTTTTTTTTTTTTAGCCGTTTTTTTAGTGTTGTTGTTTTGGGATTTTGTGTTTGATTTACTCTCTTTTCTATCGCGAATACTGCGTTCCGTTGAAAGAGACCGTGTGTCGGTTACGAGCGTTTAGTCTTTCTTTACGAGTCGTAGATTCATCCATTTACCGTCCTGGGTGCTCGTCTGTTACTTCGGGGTGAAAGGGGACAGTCTGACCGGTGGTGGACCTTCAGCCTGTTGAGCGACACGATATTTCTACCCTCCTTTATATATGTATATAAATAAATATATATTTCTACCCTCCTTTATATATATATAAATTTATATTTCTACCCTCTTTATGTATTTAAATATATATTTCTACCCTCCTTTATGTATTTAAATATATATTTCTACCCTCCTTTATATATATATAAATATATATTTCTACCCTCCTTTATATATATATAAATAAATATATATTTCTACCCTCCTTTATATATATAGATATATATTTCTACCCTCCTTTATGTATTTAAATATATATTTCTACCCTCCTTTATATATATTTAAATATATATTTCTACCCTCCTTTATATATATATAAATATATATTTCTACCCACCTTTATATGTATATAAATAAATATATATTTCTACCCTCCTTTATATATATAAATATATATTTCTACCCTCCTTTATATTATATAAATAAATATATATTTCTACCCTCCTTTATATATATAAATATATATTTCTACCCTCCTTTACCGGAAAGCGTAGAACAACGACAACTCAGCGATTCAACATAGGTTGGGTCCCTGACATCGGACGGTCCGAGGAGACAGGTACGTTAAAAGATCCGTTCCTGTGACCTCACCCAACGGTAAAGGAAGAGGTCCCGTAGAGAGGCTGGGGCCCTAACTTGGGCCCAGAAGACGTAACGTCCGCCTGAGAAACGGTGACTCGGTGTCCCGTCAGGACTGTGGAACGACCGACCTTACGCTTGACCGTGTCGACGCCTTCCGTTGCGCTGTCTGAAGGGTCCTGACTTCTCACTGAAAGCTAGATAGGTAAGGTGAAAGCCCCTATTCGGAATGTGTCTTCCTGACTACGGCTTCGACTTCGAGGTCATGAGATCGGTGGACTACGCTTCTTGACTGAGCTACCTTTTCTGGGACTACGACCCTTTCTAACTCCCGTCCTCCTCTTCCCGCGCTGTCTCCTACTCTACCAACCTGCCGTGGCGGCTGAGTTGCCTGTACCCAAACCCACCTGAGGCCCTCAACCACTACCTGTGCTCCGGACCGCACGACGTCAAGTACCCCAGTGTCTCAGCCTGTGCTGAGTCGCTGACTTGACTTGAATGCGTCGTGCTACATGTCTTCCGGTAATGACTACGTGACAGACATTGTCTTCTTACGATCTTTATTAGATTTGACTCAGTCGCCTAGTGACCAATTTGTTACCAGTCAAGTGTGTTACCCAAGCCAGAGACTACACTGTCCATCGCCAGAGGTGCTCTCAGTGGGGAGACCGCCCACACGTCGACGAGTGACCGCCGGCACCTCCCCCCACTGGTCACGAGTCGCACCCCCTGCGGAGGTAAGGCACAGAAAACACGGGAAATTTACCACATGGTACTTGAACCTAATAAAAAAGTTTGTATTAAATTTACTTTAACAGTGTAAGTCAAGTCAAGTCAGCGAGTCAGCACAGGCTGAGGGGATACTTAGCGTCGTGCGGTCCGGAGGGACAGGTAGTGGTAGAGGGCGTCAAGTGAGTCTGAGTGTAGGTAGCTCAGCCCCTACGGTAGGTCGGTAGAGTAGGACCCAGCAGGGGAAGAGGAGGACGGGGGTTAGGGAGGGTCGTAGTCTCAGAAAAGGTTACTCAGTTGGGAAGCGTACTCCACCGGTTTCATGACCTCGAAGTCGAAATCGTAGTAAGGAAGGTTTCTTTAGGGTCCCGACTAGAGGAAGTCTTACCTGACCAACCTAGAGGAACGTCAGGTTCCCTGAGAGTTCTCCGAAGAGGTTGTGGTGTCAAGTGTTCGTAGTTAAGAAGTCGCGAGTCGGAAGAAGTGTCAGGTTGAGAGTGTAGGTATGCACTGGTGTCCTTTTTGGTATCGGAACTGATCTGCTGGAATCAGTCGTTTCATTACAGAGACGAAAACTTATATAATAGATCCAACCAGTATTGAAAAGAAGGTTCCTGATTCGCAGAAAATTAAAGTACCGAAGTCAGTGGTAGACGTCACTAAAACCTCGGGGGTTTTTATTTCAGACTGTGACAAAGGTGACAAAGGGGTAGATAAACGGTACTTCACTACCCTGGTCTACGGTACTAGAAGCAAAAGACTTACAACTCGAAATTCGGTTGAAAAAGTAAGAGGAGAAAGTGAAAGTAGTTCTCCGAAAAATCGAGGAGAAGTGAGAGACGGTATTCCCACCACAGTAGACGTATAGACTCCACTAACTATAAAGGAGGCCGTTAGAACTAAGGTCGAACACAAAGAAGGTCGGGTCGCAAAGAGTACTACATGAGACGTATATTCAATTTATTCGTCCTACTGTTATATGTCGGAACTGTCTGAGGAAAAGGATAAACCTTGGTCAGACAACAAGGTACAGGTCAAGATTGACAACGAAGGACTGGACGTATGTCGAAAGAGTTCTCCGTCCAGTCCACCAGACCATAAGGGTAGAGAAAGTCTTAAAAGGTGTCAAAGAACACTAGGTGTGTCAGTTTCCGAAACCGTATCAGTTATTTCGTCTTTATCTACAAAAAGACCTTGAGAGAACGAAAAAGCTACTAGGTCGCCTACAACCGTTAAACTAGAGACCAAGGAGACGGAAAAGATTTTGGTCGAACTTGTAGTCCTTCAAGTGCCAAGTACATAACGACTTCGGACCGAACCTCTTAAAACTCGTAATGAAATGATCACACACTCTACTCACGTTGACACACCATCAAACTCGTAAGAAAACGTATCCAAGTCTGTTTGGTTCACCGGCCTGTACCTGTTGGGCACACCCAGCCGGTGGCCCACAGGGCCCTCCTCGGCCCCCGAGACCCAGTCTTCACGGTCCGCCCCCAGCGGGACCCCGGCTCGTGGGGACGAGAGGACCCGACCCGAGGGACGTCCCGACCGCCGACCGGGGAGTCTCGTCGTCTCCGAGTCCCGAGGGCGAGTGCTGGAGAGACGGAAAGTCTGTGTGTGGGGCACCGTGCCCTGGACGAACATACTGTCCGACCTGCAGACCCAGTGGAGTCTCACCGGAGTGGACGGTGAGAGTTTGGACCCCGGCGGAGGTAGCCCGGGGCGGAGTGGTCGAGGGCGATGTGAACCTGGTGTCCTCTGTTCTCCGGGTGTCCGGTGTCTTTCTGGTCGGACCCCAGGACCCGGAACTAGATCGAAGGAGACTTTGGACGCTGCAAATGTCTTCGACCGCCATAACGACCTCGACTACTACCTGTGTCTACAAGGGACCAAAGGTATGCAAGAGTTTTTTACACCCAGTGAAAATAAAACGGAGGGTCTCGTCAGTTCGAGTTTGGTGTATACCATTTTGGAATGCAAGGTCACCTTCCAACAACATACTTAAGAAAGACTTAAATGGAGAAGTTTCTGATCCAACGGATATACTGTGTTAAGATTAGAACTGCGGTTGTTTCAGTCACGAAACCTTCTCAGTTATCCCGTAGTTAGGATATTCTAAGATTAAATACGGTGATAAGTACGATATATACACACTAAATATAAGACGAGCCTCAAATATACCGTCCATGCTGTAAACGAAAGGTCTTAAGTTAAGGTGGTTGAGGGTCTTACAATTTTCGGTATGGATAATTATCGTTACTCTCGAAATAAGAAAGAATATCCGATACCGTTACTCTTTACCTACAGTGCACTAATCATTTTGAAGATCCTGTTGAGGTTTACCTTAGAATCGACGGTTCAAGCAGTCACGAGAGTCTTCGTCTATGTCAAAGAAGGGTTCTCAGTACCGCCCAGTACGGTTCTCCTCGTTTCACACCGGAATGGTGCGTAGCCCACCCGCTTCCACAGGACTTGAGTGACTGGGCGTAGGTCCAGTAGTCGTAAAGACTCTGTGTTCGTTCTTGCCGTCCCGGACTCCCCAGTCCCCTCGACCGAGGTCGGGCCTTCCCAGGGGTCGTCGGGAGACCGAAAAGTCTGAAACGGGAAGTTTTTGAGTTGAAGTCCCTAAGGGGCCGTCCGGTCACCGATTCTGAGGTACGAGGGTCGTGTCCGCCGAGCCCAACCTAGGGACCAGTCCCTTGACCTGGGGCACACGGTGTCGACTCTCAAACGTGTTTCACTGGCTTCCAGGACGGTGTCGTCGACTGTGGACGCGTCGGTTTATTTACGGGTAATTTCTGTTGTTGTCATTGGGCTGAAGTCCGGGCAAAATTTCCTGTCGGACGGGGAGGTGATCGGGTGTCCAAGTCCGTCGGAGTGGACTGGACCTGTGATTTCTCTTGGGGAAGAGCAAGACAAAAAGCGGTAGTCACGAGTACTCCCACTGTCTTCTCCTGTCAGTAATGCAGGATCTGACCCCTGGCCCGAGAAGACGTTCGTTCGACGTTCCCTCCGAAGTGTCGACGAGGGCCCAGGAGTCGTAGTCGGGCAGATCTCGGGGGCACTCCGGCTTGCGACCGTTCACAGACGCGTCCCCTTGTTACTCGTCCCAGCACTCAGTCGGGCGCAGACACGAAGACGAATCTTCTTATATTAAACAATTAAATGCCCGTAACAATGGCGAGCGTCTTCCGCGACCGACTCGAACCGAGACCCTGTACGGGTTCGGTCCATTTATTTGGGTGGACACAGAAGAATGCGTTTCCAGCTTTTGTTCCAACGCGTAGGATGTTAATCGGGACCGTGTTCGCCTGGTTTGTCTACCCGTCCCCACCCATTCTTCGCGAACGGGGTCGGTCTAGCCCCGAAAGTGGCCCGTGGGTCCTCGGTTCGGACCCTTCCGGACCGTCCAGGTCCCGATTTTGTACTCTTTGCGTTCACTAGCAAGTGTGCCTTGATGTGCGGACGTTCGTTCAGTCGGCGGTAGTGACCGAGGGATGTCCCCGGAGAGTGCCGCTTTTACGGCCCCACGACCTAAATGAACCCCCTGAAGGATCGATACGTCTTCGTCGACACTCTTTTACCCCGCCAGTGTGGACGAAAGACCCGATCGCAGGGTAGGGCGTCGGTACCCATGGACGGAACGAGAGACTCCGAGTGGTCCTCACGGCAGTCACTCCCCTCGGACCTGTGTTCCCACGTAAGGGAAGGGGCCGGATCTACTTCTGCAGAAACAGTGGGCCTGGGGGCTGGGGAGAGGGTCCCAGAGACCCTACAGTGACGATCTCACGCGCCCCGCGACTCGAGTAGTGGGGTCCTCTCCCACGCCACTTGGGGCGCCGTGCCTCCTCCTTTGCCTCCGAGTCTCGACTTAGTCCTGGCGGCCTGGAGGCCCATGGGACGTCTCCGCGAGACCCCTCGTCACCGGGACGAGGTGCGACGGCGGGGCCCGCGTGTGGAGGGAGCCGCGTCACCGCCCGCCCCACCNGGATCTACTTCTGCAGAAACAGTGGGTCTGGGGGCTGGGGAGAGGGTCCCAGAGACCCTACAGTGACGATCTCACGCGCCCCGGGACTCGAGTAGTGGGGTCCTCTCCCACGCCACTTGGGGCGCCGCGCCTCCTCCTTTGGCTCCGAGTAGTGGGGTCCTCTCCCCCGCCACTTGGGGCGCCGTGCCTCCTCCTTTGCCTCCGAGTCTCGACTTAGTCCTGGCGGCCTGGAGGCCCATGGGACGTCTCCGCGAGACCCCTCGTCACCGGGACGAGGTGCGACGGCGGGGCCCGCGTGTGGAGGGAGCCGCGTCACCGCCCGCCCCACCCCGTCCCCCGTCTCGCCATGGACGCACGTCGGTCTAGACGCGGTCGCAGTAGGTCCCCACGTTCCCCGGGACGAACCCCCGCGACGAGACGTCCCTGCTCCGGTGAAGACTGTCACGGACGAGGTGAGACCTCCGGCGCTGACTACACCGCACCTACCTCGGACGTCCCAAACCCACCCCCAAGCTCTTCTGCCGCAGTCTCCGCTGTCCTGTCTGCCTTGGTCGGTTGGGGTGTCCGGGGCGTCGGGGTGTGTCTGTGCTCCGGTTCTGCGTGCGTGCAGGGAGGGGGCCCCACAGACTCGAAGCTCCCAGTGTGGGGTACGCTGGCGACCCCGGACCGTGGGGTCAAGGACAGGAACCGAAACGACGGGAGACTCAGTGGTGTCTCGAATCTGCCGTCTCGCTGGGAGGTCCTCGGAGCTCACCCGATTCTTCCCCCTCCGGCCGTCTCTACGCGACGAACTTCCCTCTGGATCCGTCCGCGGTCTCGTGGAAGGGCCCCGGACCTGGACCTCTGAGGGGCCCCCAGTCCCCTCCCTGGTGGGACCAGACGACGCCTCCCAGGGCGGACCGCCCAAAACGAGAGTTCTGTGTGGGTCGTTGGCGGGTGAAACAGGGGACCGGAGACTTCCTAGACCCCGGTATCAGATCCTACGCCGAACTTTCGATGTCTCCGTGAAACGGGCGACACATTCGTCTGCCGGTGGCGGCTCCGATTGTGGTCGGACGACCTCCAGTCCGGCGGCGTCTCCCCGACGCGGACGGAATGAGAAGACATTTTCGACGAGAAGACTCCCCGACCCCGTCCGGCGGCAGCCCTGTCCAAGTGATCGGACTCCCTAGACCGGTTTCCCGACGAGGAGTCTGTAGTTTACTCAGTCTGGTGTGCAAGAAGGGTACGACTGGACCCCTTGAGGACGGTCTGTCGCCGGTGGAAGGCGTTGCCCCCAGAGAGGGGTGGCGAAAGGGTGTAGGGGAGAGCCTCCTTACCAAAGTCTTGGCTCTTGTCCTCAGAGTCAATAAAGTCTGACTTTTGACCACTGTAAATATAAGTGGTCGTTGTGAGAAGTAAATATCGAACAGGAGTTCGCATTATGTCCCTATTTGTAAGGTCGGGACAGCCACCGTTGATAGTTGAATAGTGCTCCAACTTTTACCACTAATATCTCTCTATGTGCGACCGATGAGTTTATTCGGTTTTTTGCCACTAATATCTCTCTACGCGCGACCGATGAGTTTATTCGGTTTTTTGCCACTAATATCTCTCTACGCGCGACCGATGAGTTTATTCGGTCCGACCCAGATGAGACCCATTCTCCTCTGACACTCGTATTTTTGTTAAAGACGACCCCGAAAGTGTACGTGGCATCAAATAAGGAAAAATTCTCATAAACGTCACTATTTGACCGGTAGGTATAACACAAAACTGTCAGGGTTGTACTTCCTTACACCTAAAAAGAGTTATATGAGTTTAGGACGCCACCCTCCCCCAACCACCTTCACTTTACACCCTCCCCCGACCCCTGGGGTCTTAGGTCGAAGACACCTGTTAGGGGTGTGTCTGTCGTGGGTGTCCCTGTGCATTCTCCCGTCGAGACCTCTTCCTGGTCCCTCCGGAGGTCTCAGTCGCGACGGGACACTCCTCCGGGTACTCCGGTTCAAGTTTCCATTGCGTCCTCTCGACTACCTCGAGTCGATTCTTGACTGACACGCCTCTGGTTCGCACAGTCTGATGAATTTTTTTGGGATTCGTCGTTCTACTACTTTGACGACAACCAAACCCCCCAGAACAAGACAAAAGTTGGAGAAATACCTTTTAGTCGTAAAATTGAAACTATCGTTCCTACCTGCATCGAAGAGACTCTAAAAATTATCGTTACTAATCAATTTATTTACTTTGACGACAACGGTGTAGGACTGCGACAATGATTCGACCGAATGGAGAGTGGCTGATGGAGGTTGTCCCCAAGAGTTGACACCGAAGTGTAATCTTAGTGAATACCTAATTTTTGTGCTGGTGCGACGGTATCGATGTCGTAGTGACTGCGACCTCCCCCCCACCCCGTCGGTAGATAAACAATTATCGGGTCCGTTATGGTTGCGTGTCGATTCTGGCTCCGGGGTTGGACCCCTCTGCCCTTCTCCCACAATAATCTTCTGCCTCCCAGTTCTTTTCGGACGCCCGAAGCAGGGGTGTCGAGTCGGTCGAACTCGTCAGGACGGAGGGACGTCGGGTCGCTGGACCCCTTTCCCCTGGTCCTTCGAGAACAAGAAATCCTGTCTCCAAGAGTCTCGGGAGAATAGAGTCTTAGAGAAACCTAAGACGCTTCAGTAAAAGAAATTAATTAATTAATTGAACCGACGTGGGCCAGAGTCGGTTCCGTATACCCTAGATAAAGGGACTGACCCGGGAGACATAGTCCTCACACCTCAGAATCGGAGACCTAGCGGTCCCTTCAGGGAGACGTTTCAATAACGTTCGGGAGAGTTCTCTAGAACAAACGTACCCAATATAGGTAACTATGACTTTATTTTTTACTTTAGTTTTGACTCTTTACGAATTTTACAAAGTAATTTTTTTTTTTATTTGGTGACGAGATCCTTTTGTTGTGTAAAAGATGATTTAAGAGTCTGAGGAGCCGATGTTCCTAAGCACTGAAAATCTGTTCCCCGATTAAAACGAAAAGTCTACTAGACAAACTAAGTGTTTGCTTGAAGAGTCTTTATTACAGTTTCAAGGAAGGGAAGCATTATAGATATGTGTGACCCCGAAGGGACCACCAAGTCCACCACTTCGCAGACGGACTTACTGGGTCCAAAGTAGGGACCCAGTCCTTCTTCTAGGGGACCTCTTCCTTTACCGTTGAGTGAGGTCATAAGAAAGGACCTCTTAGGGTACCTGCCTCCTCGGACCGCCCGATGTCAGAAACGATGTCAGTGTTTCTCAGTCTGTGTTGACTCGCTGAAGTGAGTGAGCGCATGTGTTGATTTAAGTAATTAAGAAGTGTATGCTTGCAAAGTGACACTTCTTCCAGGTCGTTTGCTACTACGGTCGTCACCACTAATAGTCAAAGTCACTTGATCAAAACTAACAGTAAAAACTAATAGTCAGAATCTCCGGACAAGGTCCGTGAGACCACACGTCAGATACATATAACGAAGTAAATTAAAAATTTGCTTAGAGACTCCGTCCATTGTGACAATGGATGTAACAAATCTGCTGTTTTGACTCTAAATTACTCATTCAATGGGTTTACGTATATCGGTCGTCCACTGAGTCTGTGATCAGATTGACGTTTAGATCCGAGATTTAGGTCGAGGCTATGGCGGAGGAGGTCCTTCCGACGGTACTCGGAAACCAAGGAGGAGGGATGGTCGGAGCCCGTTTTGCAATCTGGAGCCCTGGAGTCACGGGGTATAGGAGGACACCAGTACCACTAGGGACATGTCTGGTGTGACAAAATGCAATTTCAATTGCATTGACGGAGAGAATACTCTGACCCACCAAGACCTTCTGTCCTCAGTACAGGAGGTAAATCCATAACACTTTCACTTCACTTTCAGTGAGTCAACACAGGTTGAGAAACACTGGGGTACCTGAGAAGTCAGGTACCCTAAGAGGTCCGGTCTTATGACCTCACCCATCGAAAAGGGAAGACGTCCCCTAGAAGGGTTGGGTCCCCAGCTTGGGTCCAGAGGACGTAACGTCCACCTAAGAAGTGGTCGACTCGGTGGTCCCTGCGGGCGCTCCATAAAATCCCCGATTCTTACGGTCCGGGGACTTTACACGAACCATTTACGAGCACCTTGCTTACTCACTACTCACTTCTGAACAGTGTCATACTTTGGACCTTCTCTCACCGGGGGAATCTCCCTTGGTGCAGACCCACGGGATGGGAGGAAGGGACTACCGGGTCCCCGGTCTTGGAAGGGGCAGAGTTTCCCGAGGAGGGTTGGTGACCGTCATTCTGACTGGCACCACGTGAGGGCTTAATTGGGACGAGAATGGGTCCCCGAAGGGTCGAGGTCCCATTGAGTGGGGGGATGTTTCCCTCCCACTGACTCCAAGTAGTCTTTGTTGACAAAGGAAGGATCTGCTAGGGAAAAGTGTGTGCAGAGTGCCCCGTCTGTGGGAAGTCCAAGACTTCCTCCCCACCCATAAACTCGTAAGTTATAAATAATTGTTGTCGTCCACTAAATGTTATTACCATTTTTATGAATTATCGATTACAGATGTCCCGAAGGGAACACCGAGTCGACCATTTCTTAGGTGGACGTTACGTCCTCTGGACCTAAGTCAGGGACCCAACCCTTCTAGGGGACCTCTTCCCTTACCGCTGGGTGAGGTCATAAGACCGGACCTCTGAAGGTACCTGAGATATCAGGTACCCCAGCGCTTCTCAACCTGTGCTGACTCGTTGAACTTGAAGTGAAAGTGAGGAGGATCGTTATCACGTTTATACAGTTTGCGAAAGTGACCCAATCTTAAACCTCCTCCTTTCCCGATTCGCAGTGATACTTAATCTTACGTGTTTAGACTAATGTTTTTTATTAGCCTTGTTGGACGTAGAATGACAACGTATCCTGACTTTACCATTCACAGTTCTATCTGAAACTAAATACATCGATTTGATCTTTGCGATCAGGACTGGTTGGATAAAAATTTCGTTGGGAAAAGAAAGAGTACTTTCGTTTACATAAGAATGTCGCACGCACCCCCAATTCTCCTAATAGGGAGGTTCCCTTTACCTGTTTGGCTCCGAACTCTTTCCTTAGCCTCCCCCTTGTCTTCCGTATAAAGATTAAACTTTAGGTTCTGAGACCTCCTTATTCGAAGGTCTATTAGTCCAAACTGTCCACTCAGTCCCCTGCACAGACCGGCGACTCGTAGAGGATAAATAGTGTAATTAAGCTCTTCACGAATAGGGACAGCCTTGGGAGTCCCGGCTCGTCGGTGGTTCAGGGAGTCAGTGTCCCACGTCCCCGAGACTTTTCGGTGGCACTTTGGTTGACTTGGCTGTCGACTGCACCCGTCCACTCTCGCCCGGGACTTTGGACCGGATCCAAGACACAGGTACCCCTTGTACTACAGGACCTCGACTTAAAGGAGGGTGGATCTACGGGTTCTCTTTTACGACGAAACCTGGAGACTATGCAGACGTTTCGCGGCGAACTTCTTGACAAGACTAGGGGTGGAGGTCCCAGAAATAGGCTCAGGGGCGAATCCTGGTGGTAGACCCACCCCACACCTTCCCCCGACGACTATCTCTCGGGTCCGGCCCCCTGGTCCTCGGTCCCGGGGACTGGAGTCCTTCGTCTTACGTTCGACGTGGGGGTCTCCTAAGGATGGGGGTATGGATAGTAAAGGACTTTGGGTGTCTCTTTAAGACGGTCTTCGTCCTGTCGCCCAGGTCGGTCGAGTGTGACGGACGTCGACTGTAGAAAGGTTTAGGAGAGGAGTCGAGTGATGTGGACACCAGTCGAAGTGTGTCTGGAGGCTGTCCCTGGATCAAGTTGTGAACTTCAAGTAGTCCGTTTCCTTAGAGTCTCGGGCATCGTGACAATTCGTTTTCCGTCACTTGAGGTCGGCCCAACACAAGCCAGTGGACATAAACGTGTTCGTCCCAGTGACTGACGGACCGCACAAAAATGTGAGGTCGCCGGGAGAGCTGAGAAGACCACCGCCTTGGATTCGGCGACACCACACTTGCCACGGGTGGAAGGGAGAGGAGAGGGTAGGAGTGTCGAGATTCTGTCCCTTGTCCAGAGTCTACGTTGGGACGACTGAACCACGTAGTGTCGGGTGCTTGTTGACACGATGACTGCACGCTTTTTCTTGTTTTTGGGGAGAGGGTTTCTCGGTGCTCGTCCGGGTCCAGGTTTTCAGGCGCGCCCAGGTCCGACGAGAGGCGGAGGTCGGGACCGCGCGAGCCCCGGGGCAGGGCAGACGGGGCCCGTCGGAACGTCCGTGGGCGGGCCGTGACGAGACCCTTCTCAGGCTCACGCGTCCTTAATGGGTGACGGGCCTCGAGAGACAGAAGGGAGCCAGGACTTAACTGAGTCCCGATGGACAACCGTCTCAAGTGAGTCGAAGGCCACGAAGCTTCGACACGGGGAAGGGGTTGTTACTTTAATTTTTCTCTTTGTTGCGTCGAAGTGAAGAGTTTCCGGGGGACTCGCGACTTGCCACTAGACTTGCTGATTTGTAAGGCGGTCTGTCGACCCGAACTTTGGAGCGTAGGGATTGTCCTCTTCCCACGGACAAAGAGTTCTGCTCCGAACTCGCGACTACTCCCCACCAGCCGCTGGAGGACGTGGACGGGGACGCGAGACTCTCGGAGCCCCCGCGCCCGGACTCGTCGGCCACTCCTTCCCCTCCTCCCCGTCCCGGGGCGTACAAGAGCCTTAGGAATTTTGTGTGCCCGGTAAAAGGGAGGTGCGGGCCCATCCCTGTTAGGGGTAGAGGCGACCTCTGCCAGGACGGAGACTAAACCCCCCACCCGAGGAGTGTGCCCCGACAGTTCCCAGAGGGAGGGCGTAAGACCGCGGACCTCCCGACGGGGGAGGGGAGCTCAACCGCCGGAGTCCCCGGTGACGCCACAGTAGGCGGAGGGCGGGCGCTCCGGACGACGGACACCCGAGACGCCTAGTCATTGAAACCCCCGAGAAGAGATCGATGAAAGGAACGGGGGACACACTTTTCCTCTGATTCTGTCGGTTCATGTAGGCCTGTTCGGTTGGGGCTCAGGGTTCTGCTCGGTGCTGAGGGTCACTGAAAGTGTCTCATGGTTCGTGTCGAGTCGGGACTACCCTGCACGAAAGGAGGACGTTCCGCCCCAGGAGAGGTCCCTCTCGCAGCCCTTCCTGGGGCGCCCGTCCGCCGTACGCGCCGCCGGTCGCACGCGGCCCCCACAGCCGCCCCGCGAGTCGTCCGTACGCCCCCCGGCCGACGCCGCCCTCCGTCATGGAAGCCCTCCTGATGTGCCCCTCCGAGGGGTGGACGGGGTTGGGGCGGCGACGTGTCAGGACTCGGGGGCTGAGACGTGGCTTCGCGGGCCGGGACCCCTTTCGCCGAGCGCCTGCGCCGGTCCCTCTTCCGAGGGCCTCCCCGACGCCAGAGCGAGGGCCTGTGTGCGGGCCGCAGTCGGGCTCCCGGCGTAATGACTGCGCAGGTGGAGGACTTGACGGTAGGTCGGAGCAGATCTCTTTCTGTAGGATCTTGACTCACTCGACGCCGTCGCGGGTCACAAACAGCGAGTCAGCACAGGCTGGGAAACACTGGGGCACCTGACATCGGAGACAGCACGCTAAGAGGTTTGTCCTTGGGACCCCGCCCACCTGCACGGGAGGAGGTCCACTAGAAAGATTGGGTCCCTACCTTGGACTCTGGGGGTGTAACGCGCGTCTAAGAAATGGTAGACTCGGGGGTCCCTTCGGGTTTGATAAAAAAATTTCTCTTAATTGAAATTAATTTTTTCGTTATTGCAAATGTGAAGTTGACGGTGGGGAGTTTCCGTCACCCCGGTAGTAATCTCCCTGGAGAGGTATATGTCTAATTCTTCCCTGAAAAAGACAATCCGTCTCCGTCTTCCGCGTCAGTCAGCGGTGGAGTGACTGACCAGTGAAGGACTAGGACTGCCTGCAAAAATTTACAGTCTTTTGCGTCGCAGTTAGTATTCTACGAGTGGTCGAGCCGGAACGGGGAGTGAAACGAAGTGGACTCGTCACACACTAAATGAATCTTAGTAAGAGAAGAGACCCGAGGATTTCTCTCGTCGTGAAAGGGGTCTTAGCCACTTTACTTTACTTCGACCCCTGTGCTCGGCCGTGTAAGAGCCTCTCTTGCGGGTGGGTCGAGAGGGAGGTCTTACTACTGGCGACCCCACCCACGTGCGCCGCGGGCCCGCGGAGTCGAGTCCTCCCGCCCGTGGCACCCCCGCCGGACCGCCGATGGAAGGTCCGGTCGAGAGGGGTGGACCGGCCAGTGACGGGAGACCCTCGGTGTCCCCGACCATCTCCGAATTTCAGTCCTGGTCGAGGACCATTCGGTGTTTCCGCAGACACTTGTCGCACGAGTTCAGCGAAGTCGGCACAGGCTGAGACGCTGGGGTGCCTGACATCGGGCGGTCCGAGGAGAGAGGTCCGTCGTTATGACCTCACCAGGCGGTAAAGGAGAGGTCCCGTAGAAGGACTGGGTCTCTAGTTTAGCCGCAGAGAGCCCAGAGGACGTAATGCTGATCACCGTGGACCCCTCGGGCCCACGCACTCGTCTTATCGTTCATTTAAATCGAGGAGTGTCCACTCCTCAGGTTCCGGTCCTTCCAATTTACCCAACGTACCCGGGGAGACGTCTTCACGGGCGACTTGGGTCCAAGGGGACCGGAAGGTCTCTGACGCCCGACAAAAATAGTTTTCCCAATTCTGGAGACATACTTATGCAGTTCGGAGTAAAATGGCATACCTTTCCCTTAGCGAAAAAGATACATCGTTTTTCTCAACTTGGTCTTTCCTTAAAACTCTAAGTCGATCAAGGGAGATGGGGTTTAGATGTCTACTGGGAGCGACCCTTCGGATCTACAGAGTGTGAAACCTAGTCAGCGACGCCCCGACGACTGTGGGGGTGGCGTGCGGAAGGGAACCCGTAAAAGGGACGTCACGGAGGCGGACATCAGGAAGGGTCTGTTCGCGACGGAGGAGGCATAAATTTGGGTTCGACGTCCGCCCTCGCAATCTTAGAGCGCGCTCGACCCGGGGCTCTCCTCACTCGTTCGCCCACCGTCGAATCCCAGGTCCGGTAGGCTTGTGAGGGTCCTTAGTTGTCGGTGTTGTGTGTGACGCGTCACGTCCCATCGCACTAAGACCTCTGGGACCCCTTTCAATTATCTAGCCACTTGATGAATGATTGACTTTTTTCCCTCCCTTTTGGTACTTTCATATGAAGACCTCTCAACGGAACTTGTTGTTTAGTTTGGTTTTTAATTTTGGTTCTTTGTTTGTAAACTTTTGAGTTTTAATTCCGATTCTTTCGTTTACCTTAAGAGTATTGGAAGGTTGACATTCAGACCAACAGACCCTAGTCTAAAGTTAAGTTCTCACTGTATACAAAAAGGTGATTGTTACTTAGAAAAAAAAAATTCGTTTCCTTCCGGTTGACCCGTAAGGGGAGGTACAAATTTACAAGGGAGTCGTGCACTTTCGACTGGTTACGTACCTGACCAAACAAAGGTCCCGTCCTTTAAGGTTTCCCTTCCCTTTTTATTAGTTTGTTCGTTAAAAGTCTAGAAAGGTGTGTAATTCGGAGAAGTCCTAAGGTTGTCAACATCCCAACCCGATCACTAGTTGGGACACTTCAGTTTCCTAACCCCCACCCCACCCTAAGTACTTCGAAATCCAGATCCGATAGACAAGATCCCCTTTCTCGACCGTAAGTTTGAATGATATTAAAATTAGTTCTTTAAGACGGAAAAGATCCGTGCACGTGCACACCGTACAAAGGGAAGAGATCGACTTACGACACAAACACCGACCCTCCGTTGTGGACCACTGGCCGCTCCCCGAGGGACTCCTGCCTTCCACTGAGTCTCGAAACACTTCTTATTTGTTGACTCGCGACGGACCACGTATTATACAAGTCGTCTTTCGGGTCCCCCACGCGCGACGCGACGGGTAAACGATTAGTTAGACTATAGTCCACAGGGTGGTCTTTCCACCTGGAGTCAGGAGTCTCCAGATTTCCCTGTGTCCCGAAGAACCCTACGTTCCTCCATTTATGGCCACCCACACCTCCATCCACCGAAACAATACGTTTGCTCTTCCCCTCCCCACCACCCTTATAGATTGGAGTAAGACCTTGTCAAAAAGAACAATAACAAGTCGACGAGTCAGACAGACTGAGACGCTGGGACACCTGACGTCGGACGGTCCGAACAGACAGGTACCCGAAGAGGACGACTGTTATGACCTCCCCCGACGGTAAAGGAGGAGGTCCCCTAGCAGCGGTGGGTCCCTAGTTTGGGTGTAGAGAACGTGACCGTCCACTTACGAGATGTCGACTCGGTGGACCGAGTCATTCTAAGGCAAAATTCTTGGGGTCGGAGTTCGACCCGTTTTTTACATTTTTTGTTGAAAAGACCTTTTTGGTTTTGTCTTTTTTTTGGTTTCAACCGTTGACGAGGATCAGTAACATAATTCCCTTTTACAGATAAAATTCTTCATCTAATTTTTGTCGCATTCGTCAAATTTTTGTAATAGAAGTAGAAGGTAAAACATTTTCACCCTAACAGTAGCTCCGACTCAAGTCTTGTCGATTCATTGTCGATTCATTGTCTATTCATTCCAGTCTCACAAAGAACCAAATTTACTAAATAAAATCTGCTACCAGAGGAAAGACACACACACACACACGTGCGCACTCAGATTGTGTCGTCCAGCGGTAGTCTTTATACTCGTGTAATCCCTCTCATGAAATATACGACTCGAAAACAAGTCGTATATTGACTCGCAAGCCTGGTTTCTACTCGGGAATATTTAGTCCCTATATCTCTAATTTAAAAGACCGACACAACGTCCATTTCACTCGTAATTTATTTACTCACCTTCTTGTTCCCACCTAGAGGACCACTCTGGGTGTAAATCCCCGGTAAATTCCTGAAATAGTTGGTCACAGAGTAAAATTATGTCCCTAGAAAAAAAAAAATTAACTGTCCTGGGTTTTGTCTGAAAGTTTACAAGGATAATAAATTTTCGTTCTAATATAATTTTGTGACAAGTTAATGGGACGGATCTAAGTACGGTGTTCGGGATACAAAAGAAAGGGACGTTTACCTTTCGTTAAATATCAGAATGTTGGTGACCGTGACCTCAGTACTCTTCCATAAAGTGTGTGCACGTGTGTGAACTCGGGGTCGAGTCCGGAGGACTTAGCATTTGAGACCCCCAGTCTGGGTCCCTTGGACGTCAGAAGTTTCGAGAGACACACTGACATTGTGTCGTATTCGAGACTCTTAGTGCATAAATTTTCCGTCTACTGGCTATAGAAATGTTATGCTGGAACTAATACTGAATGAACAACTTAAGTAAAGATTTAGCTTTTGACCTTTATTAATCCTTACAAGATTAAACAGCAAAAATTCTTTTATCCTAGAAATACGTAACTATAATTGAGGTCCTTTAGTATCCTCACGAGTTCTCGGTCTCCGTCACAAGATCTTTTCGAAGATAACTAAGACGAGTTCTGTCCAAAGGAGACGAAAAGCCTCCCCTCCCGCCTCGAGTCGGTGTGACAGAGGACGGGGTCCGTCGTAGACCCAAAAGTCTGATCGTTCTAAAGGACAGTCAACCTAAACTACCTCAAACGATGGGTCGAATAGTCAATCCTTCTAATAGTCTTTTATTTTGTAGTCCGTTTACTTCGTCCAGATTCTTTCCTTTTTTGGTTTGTATTTGGTACAAAGGTGTCTCACCCAAGGACCGCCCCGGGGCCCAGTGACTGACTCGCACGTCGGCCCCCGGTGTGCTTCCAAAGCCAAAACCCCACTCTTCCTTCTACTCCTCTGTCTTTGTCCACCTCTCCTCTGAGCCAAGAACCTTCTCTTCTTCTCCTCCTCCTCAGACTGTGATTCTCACTTTCTCTTTTTTTTCCTTTTTCCGTTTTTTTGAAATCTTTGTGTTTCTTTTTTATTTGATCGAAAATTATATGAGTGTATTCGACGTTTCTTTTACTCCAGTACATTATGTGTTAGTAAGGAGATGAACTGTTGTCTTATGTTCACGAAAAGCTTCTTTTGTTTAAACGACAAAAAGGTGACCAATAATAGACAAGACGTTGTTGTGGTACCTTATTTTTATTGAGTCTAAATGGACCCGTGTCTAAGTCGTCATACCAGGTAACTTTTATTATGCAGAAATTGGATGTCATAGGCGTTGTAAGATCTCCCTTTCTTCGAGAAACGAAAAGTTAACCTTTCCTAATCTTGAACTGAAAAGGAACTAAACAAAAAAGTACTCTTCGTGAATATATTTTAAATGAACTTTTGATTCCAAAAGGATCCACGTCGATAACTCCCCGTTGGTGCCCGGCCCAGGGTCGTACCGTCGTTACCTCACAGTCACGCCCCCGACCCGGTGTCAACCCACACCCCCGACCCGACCGACAGTGGAGGACAGAAGTCGACCTCTCTGTGTGGTGTCCTCCCTCCTGGTGGTGCGCTGTCGACTTTTGAAAGGACCTGTTTCACCCCGTTTGAAAGGTCCACCTTCTTAGTAAAATGAAGCCTATCCACAGACCGTTATAGGTGGTTACTGATTTCTATTTAGGGGAATGAGGTGTAGGACAAAACTTCCGTTTTCCTTCTTTTTTTTAAAAAAAAAGTAGGAGATAAATTCCTTGATTGAATAAGGTTTCTTTTTTGTTACTGAGTATCAAGGTCTCAACTTTCTGACAGGAACGTAACCTCGGAGAAAACTGCCGATCCCGGATGACCTGCCATCTCCACCCCCACCCCTCTCTTCCCCTGGCTCTCCGCCATAATCCTCCCTTTCGCCTAAGAAGTGCCCGACAAGAGTGAGACGGTGTGGGCGGATTACTTTGGACCGACGTCACCCGCACCGGTCGGGCTCCGAAGATCTGAGCCCGAGGGGAGGACGCGTAGACCCGTTAACGTCCCCACCTCTGTCCGCAGGCCCGCTCAATGGGTGGAAAGTTTTGCTTGTGGCGGCTCGGACATGAAGTGGTACGGGGTCTACACACTTCTCCCATGGAACCGATCTGAAAATTTCTTAAGAATAGACAAACTGTGTATGTAACTTTAAAATTGTCCGGTTTATACTATAGACTCTAGACGGAGTCTTATGGAATGTCTTTGATTCACGACCTGTCGTCTCTATTCCCCTTTTTTTTTTTTATCCCTGACAACCCCCGATCACCGTCCATGTGCCCCTGAGCACCGTAATCACAGAGATAAAACCACATAAACTTCGAAAAGGTGTTATCTTTTAAATTTTTATTTATTTATGTTCCCTTTATTTTAAAATCGAGATCTTTTGTTTTTCCTGTTAGGTTCCCCCCGACACCGAAGCTCTTCCCCAGAGGACGTGGCACCACTACCCCACCCGCCGCAACACTGGCGCCTCCAGCGGAGGCCCGGCCCGTACGCAGAAGTGGGTGACACGAGGACCGTCTCCGAACCCAGGAAGTCCCGTAAATCTTTTAGGTGACTAACACCTCGACTTTATTTCGGGGTCCTGTGAGAGGCGACTGTTTCCGTCACCCCGACCCCCTGCGCACTTCCCCGGGGTGCCCCCGGCTCGTCGGGTCTGTGTCAGCCGACAAAAGTTCAGTTCCCTACACCCTTTATTCTAGTTTCGAATAAACGTACCTTCCCTTTTGGTTTTCGATTATTTTGGTCAATAGAAGTCCTTTTCCGCTCCCTCTTCCCGTCCCTCCTTCGTCCCGTAGGGATGCCTTGGAAGCCTTAGTCTCGAATTCGATTTAGGCACCCAGCAAGCCCTCTGCCCCAGGTGTGTCTACGCGGTTATCCGTGACGACGGGAGGACCTTGACGGGTGCCCGAGTCGACTTGTTTTGGCGGGAAATAAGTAGTTCTGCCTCCGTGGAAAAGGTAAGTGTCCTCTCAGACAACCCAAAAAAATTCAGAGAACCTAAATTTCCTAGCAGAGTCTTACAAGACGGTAGTAAATGCTGGTCAGACCGTGACTATTCCAGACGATTGTACCGGAAGGTAAGAAGGCCGAGGGATCGGAGGACCATTCATGACCACCACCATTTTGGCTGCTGAACCCCGAGGACCCGTCTCACCCACTCTTCGCGGAACCTCCCCGAGCACACCGTTCATGTTGGTGTTGCGGTGTCATTGTGCCGGTGACCGGCCGTGGACCCTCGGACGCGGGGTCGTCGCACCTGGGGTCGGGCCGAGTCCTAAGTCCCTGTCGCCACGGGTGACGCCTGTTCCCGCCGGTGGGGGCGGCCCGTGCTCTGCGTGGAGTGGCCCTACGACACCGTGGACTCCGAAGGAGACGCCTCCCTCGGAGGACTCCCGAGCCCCGTCCCCCCGCGAGGACCCCGTTGCCCCTCCTGCCTGGGGTGCCGGAGCGAGTAAGAGAGGATGGGCGAACGTGACACCACATCTGGCTTCAAACCCCCGGAGTCCCGTTTACTTCTGGGGCTGGTCGACCTTCCTGTTCCCCAGACTGAAGTATGGTCCCAGGAGCGTCCCAGGACCCGCCCCTCCTCCGGGGCCCGCCCACTCGTAGTGGAGGGACAGAAGAGAGGGGCCTCCAGTCTCGGAGTGGAACACCCCCGATTCTCGGACTGGAAGGGAAAAGACGTCGCTCCCCAGTGCGTGCAGGGAGGTCACCCTGACCTGGCACTCGTCTCGGGTCGAGTCCCAGCCGGACCAAGTGCAGATTCGGGCGGTCACCGACCGGGAGTCGGGCCCCGGGTCCGGCGACGTCCCGGCTCGGGGACACCGGGAGGGTCGGACGTGGACCTCACCGCCGGCCATTTGCCGTGACTGACTTTAGACGCGACGAGTCGCGAGAGGACTGCCCCCTCGGGGTCCCGGGACACCAGCCCGAAGGACGCGGCTGAACTCCAGACCTTTTCCCCCGGACCGGCCCGTTCCACCCGTCGACCCTCTTGTCGAGCCCGCTCCTGACGCGGGCCGAGGGCAGGGGTCCCTCTCCGAGAGGTCCCACTGGGGGGCGCGACCCGAGTCCCGACGAGAGGCCGAGAAGCCTCCCTGACCCAGTCCTGGGCCCCGGCGACCCCCGCGGGCCTCCACCTGACTCGGTGTGTCTCCGGGTCCGCCCACCGCCCCTCCGTCGTTTGGGCGAGGGGTGCTGTGGGCCCCAGACGGAGTCCGAGTGTCGACCCGTGTAGAGTTATCAGGTCCCCAGGCAACTCAGGAGGTCTGCCGGGGGACTCTACAGCCATAAAGATAGTTTTTAATGAACAGACGTGAAGACCTCTACTGTCGCCATAGAGATGGACCGGATATGAATCCGTTGACATCTTTGTGTCTACACTTGACTGCACGATCATAGACGTCTCTCCGTCCTCCCCGCCGTCCGGAGGAGAGCCCCAGTCATCTGCGCCTCCGAGTCTTGGGTGACGGGGGAGTGTCCCCAGGAAACGCCCCACCCACACACAAGCACCCACGGTGCCTACTCTGTGGCTTTGGAACTAAAGTCGTTCAGACTTTAGATGTCTCTCTGTTTCTTTGTGTTTTCGGCTCCCCGCGGACGTCCCCTACCCTTCTCAGATTAAAATCAAAGCTTAAAAACCGAGGGTTCTCGTTCCCCTTTTTGTCTTTCTAAAGTTTCTTAACACAACCGTTCCTTGTCCTGCCGGGGGTGGCACTTGTGTCCGAACTTTTTCTGGGGCCCCTTTTCCGGGCAGTCCACCGTCTACTCGGTCAAAGGGCCCCCACGGAAGGGTGGGACCCGGGCCCCCAGAAGTGGGGTGCCCCGAGTCCCGGCCCGGGGTGGGGCGAGGCCAATTGTGGCAAAGTCGGGGCGACGGCCAAGTCAGAGTGGACAGAGCCCTAGCGACTTCAGACCGTTTCATTAACATAATTCGACAGCAGACAGTCGCTACCAAGATAGATTCTCCGACGAGGGTGCAGGTCTTAGTGACGTTTTGTGTCGACGTTTCCAGTCAGTAACCTTCTACCCACCCCCTTCCTTGCTCTTCGTGGGCTAGGGGTGCGGGCTTAACGCAAAGACTGCAAGAAGCCGTGGAGCCGTGGAGCAGTGGACAGTGGTGCGTAGGTCGAAAGGGACCCGGTCGAAGGAAAGTCGTAGGTACAGGGGTCGCGCCGAGTTCGGCGCGGACGCCCGGACTCGATCACGCCCTTTACTTTGTACCTCGGTCACAGAGGGGGCGGTTGCCCCCGAGTGACGACCCGTGGGCGCGACCCGCGGTCCGAGCGGCCCGGGTACTCACGGGGTAGGAGGGCAACGGAGGGCCTTGGGCGTGAGTCATGCATACGAAGGTCGGTCACCGCCGGGTCTTTCTGGTGGGCCCCGTAGAGCTATTTGGCGACTCCGGACCCAGGACGGGCTGGGTTGTCTAGTCTTCACGACCGCAAGTTTCGAGGGGGAACCAAGGTTGCGCCTCGGCTTAAGTTCTTGGTGACCCGGGATGAAAAGTTTACGATAGTGTCGGTGCCGGAGCAAACCCAGGACTCTTGTTCGGAAATAGTAGTTATTAAGCCAGCTCCGGAGACTTGTTCCCTCTTCGACACACTCCGACGTGTGCCCTGCCCCCCGACCGTCTCTCGGGGGTCGGTCGCGAGGACTCGTCCTCCGTCGGAGTCCCTCCCGTGGAGCCCAGGACGGTTGTCGGAGGGTCGACCGCGGGGGTTGGTCGCAGGGCGTGGCTCGGAGCGTCCGACGAGGACGTTTTGCCCTGACCGGTGGGGAGTCCACTCAGTGCCCCTCTGGCGTGTCCGGTGAGTGTCGGGAATCGAGTGTGACGAGGGGGAGATTGACGTCTTCGGACGTTCGTTTTTGTTACTTTTGGCGGAAGAAGAAAAAGGAGGTAGTTCTATGAGATAGTTTCTATGTATAAACAGAGAATTCCAAACTCAGATTACGAAAAGAAAGTCAGGAAAAAAAAAAAAAATTAGACCCCCGAGATGCCTACTAAAAAAATCAACAACAACAGTTCTTTAAGTTGAAGTTGTTATTTCCCTGTGCTAAAGGAAGGAGAGACGTCGACAACGATTTTCACTATGGTTGTTCTAAACGATACTTTGAATTATACCAAACGTCCGACATTAAAGGTACAGGTCACTCCATCAGCCTCTTTAGGTGTCCTTTGTCTTCCTTTGAACGAAGTCATGTCTGACAAACAGTCGGATATGAATACTGTAGTGACCTATGTACAAAAAACCTTTGATAAGATAATCAATAAAGGTACAGACTCTTTGTTATTTACAGAGGCTCGTCTTCTGTCGTACTTCCAGACACGTTTGTCCGGAATTAGTGTAGTGGTTGACTTACAAAGACCGTAACAAGACAAGTCCGTACATAGAAATTATATTTATAATGTTTTTATGATATGTTTAAACCGTTTCTCAATTAGTAGACTTACAACGATATCCAGGGGTGGATCCTCAAACCCCTTCTATACTAGAGTTTTATATCACGATCAAAAGTAGTGGAACCCCTAAGGTCCTGTGTCACTCCACGGTCTTGACGTTTCCTTCCTCCACGGATCCAAAGGTCACTTGACCCAGAACCATTCTCCTACCCTTGACAGACAGGGCCCGAGGGGTGACGTGGGTCAAAGTCTCGTGTCCCGACCGACGACGCACGACGCAACGCAGGACCTTGGGTCGGCCGGGTCCTCAGACCCAAGGAGGGATGTAGACAGGGACGACCATCCAGTGAGACTCGTTCCGGTGAAGGACACACGAAGTCCCTGAAGGGACCCTCTACTCCTTCTAACAGAAGGCTGCATGCGTGTTCAGTCCGACTTGACTCCAGTACGTCTGTGTCGTAAGTCTTCTCACTGTTGAGGACCCGTGTGTGGAGTCCCTAGGAATATTCATGGCACGGACGTTTACAGTGTACTGCCGTCCACACTCCTTCGGCTCAATTCCTGGAGGTTGGGGTCCACAATCTTTGGGGTTGATTGTGTTTTAGAACTGAATGTTTCTAGTGAGTCATTCGACAACTGGACAAAGAGAGGGTGGTCGACTCTTTGATGCATGCCAACATAGGGAAGGAAATAGAGGTGGCATATATTCGTTCTCATTGATCAGACTTGCCTCTGCCTCTGCGAAAACAGAGGTGGGACTGAATCACTGATTCTTAGGGCGACCTACGAAATTCGTCCAAGTCAAGAACCGACTGTACGACGTCTGAGACGGAAGTGGCACTGGGTGTCCTCCTCCCTCTTCCCCGGCCCCTCCGGACCGGCCGGGAGCTCCGCCGAATCGCGAGCGCGAGACCGGACAGGGAGGCGCTCGGGAGGAGAGAGACCCTGTGCACACGCCTGGTGGAGGGGGCTACCGGGGCGGTGGAGTCGAGGAGAGACCGAGCGGGAATCCACGGTCCTGGGGGAGGGTTCCTCCGACCGTCTTTCCTTCCCTTTCGGTAAGGGCCGTTGCCGCAGTCATCTTCCAAGTCCCTTTCTTTTGACCTTCCTCGGAGTTTAGGTGGCGGGTGCTCGACGTCCCTGGGTGTGCACCTCTACCTGCACAGGCCCTCGAGGCCGCGGGGACTCCGTCCTGACTTTCAGGTCTCATTTGAGAGGACTACCAACTCGACAAGACCTTTGGCCTTTGAAGAGATTGACGTTCTCCTTTCGACCACCCCCCGACCCTCAGCCTATGATCTCAAGTAGTGGCGAAACAGCGAAGGACCGAGACTCTATCACGGTCCATGTCCTACTTATGACCTACATGGTCCCCCGGAACCTCGCCTTTGACCTCGTAAAGGGTCCGTAGAAGTCCGTCCTAGTGTGTTTGTTCCGTTCAAGGGAAGTGAAGGCTTGAGTCGAAAGAGTAGTCATTTTTCCCAGACTGTCTTGCGTTGTCGACGGGTAAAAGACCCCGACGAGACTTTTCCGTACTCTCGCGTGGCACGATTTTCTTTTCGAGGAGGCTTTATGCCCCCTGATGGTCGTAATTCTTCTCCGCCGCTCCTGTGTGTCTTCTTGATGTGTTTTTTCTAGAAGTGCTGGGTCTATTGGCGCTACTACACTAGGGAGGATCTCGGTCTGTACGGCCTCACGCTTCAGTTCACCCGGAATCCTTCGTAGTGATGCTTGTTTCGATCACCTCCACTCCCTTAAGGTCAACTCGATAAAGTTTAGGACTTTCTACTACGACACTTTCACGACGTGAGTTATACGAACCTTTTGAGTCGTCACCGGTGTCCTGACCTTTTCCAGTCAAAAGTAAGGTTAGGGTTTCTTTTCTTTACGGTTCCTTACAAGATTGATGACGTGTTAACGTGAGTAGAGTGTGCGATCATTTCATTACGAGTTTTAAGAGGTTCGGTCCGAAGTCGTTATGCACTGGGCACTTGAAAGTCAACAAGTTCGACCAAAATCTTTTCCGTCTCCTTGGTCTCTAGTTTAACGGTTGTAGACAACCTAGTAACAAAAAGTTACTCTCAAGGTCTTTTTGTAGAAGAAATAACTAATACGGTTTCGGAAACTGACACACCTAGTGTTATTTGACACATTTTAAGACTTTCTCTACCCTTATGGTCTGGTAGAATGGACGGAGGACTCTTTAGACATACGTCCAGTTCTTCGTTGCCAATCTTGGTCTATACCTTGTTGTCTGACCAAGGTTTATCCTTTTCCTCATGCAGTTCCGACATATAACAGTGGGACGGATAAATTGAAGATACGTCTCATGTAGTACTCTTTGAGACCCGTCCTTCTTCGTGTTCGACCTTAGTTCTAACGGTCCTCTTGATAGTTATTGGAGTCTATACGTCTACTGTGGTGTGAATACCGTCTTTCGTTTCTTCTTGATTTTTCGGAGAGCTACTTTCACTTTCACCTCTCACTTTTTCAACCGAATTTTGAGTTGTAAGTCTTTTGATTCTAGTACCGTAGACCAGGGTAGTGAAGTACCGTTTATCTACCCCTTTGTTACCTTTGTCACTGTCTGAAATAAAATCCTCGAGGTTTTAGTGACGTCTACCACTGACGTCGGTACTTTAATTTTCTACGAACGAGGAACCTTCTTTCCGATACTCTTTGGATCCGTCGTATAATTTTTCGTCTCTGTGATAAAAAGATTGTTTCCAGGTAGATCAGTTTCGGTACCAAAAAGGTCATCAGTACATACCTACATTCTCGACCTGATATTTCTTTCGACTCACGGTTTCTTAACTATGAAAACTTGACACCACAACCTCTTCTGAGAACTCTCAGGGAACCTGTCGTTCCTCTAGGTTAGTCAGGTAGGATTTCTTTAGTCAGGACTTATAAGTAACCTTCCTGACTACGACTTCCACTTTGAGGTTAGGAAACCGGTGGACTATTCTTCTTGACTGTTTAAACTTTTTTTGGGACTACGACCCTTTCTAACTTCCACCCTCCCCTTCCCCTACTGTCTCCTACTCTACCGACCTACCGTAGTGACTGAGTTACCTGTACTCAAACTCACTTGAGACCCGACACCACTTCCTGTCCTCCCGGACCGCACGACGTCCGGTGCCACAGCGTTCCTCAGCCTGTGCTGACTCGCTGACTCGACCAATCGCACTTTACCCCAAAGGGCAAGGGTCGACTCCAATGTCGTTTCTTGAACAGGAAAAAAGGAAAGTTGTGAATGCACGATACGTAATTACACTAACTTTACCCTGAATCCTTCTTTTTCGAAGGAAGGTTAGTACACTGATGTACTACCTACCAGGTTCACCACCGCTGTTCTCCCTCTTCTCACCATTTATTATTCTTTGGTTTCCGTTTCTTCGACCGACAGCTGACTCTCTCCCCGTGTCCGCCACCCCTCCCGGACCTACAAGTCGTCTGGCCCCAGACTTAGTTTCTACGTGGTCAACAAATCGACTCTTTTGATCCCGTTCTAGACATTGGAGTGCGTCGAAGTGAAAGTAAAACAAATATTTCACCTTGCTTGTCGTCGGCAGACCGTTCCGACTCTGTACCGAACTCTTCTTGCGTATTTGTCGGACCGGGCCGTCGTCTCCCTGCCCCTTCACGAAGGTGCGGCCCTCCGACGACCTGGCAGATCACTCCGAGACCGGCTTCAGTGAGCCAGAACTCACCGGTCCAGTTGTGAACGCTCTTGTCGGTCTCGACACGCGAAGGGGCTCTCTCCTCCGTCTGGTACTCCGCCCAAAGACAGGGTTTCCGTTCGCGTTGGAACGTCCGGAGTCCTTCAGGCGGGTCCAAAGACGTCACTGGCCGTGAGACGGTGTACGTGCGGGTCCTCTTGCGGGACGTGGGACGCGAGTGCCCTCTACACCGGACTCGACCCCCACACCGAGAGGGAGTTCGGTTTCAATTGTCCTCCACGTCCAACGTCTCTTGTGAGTCGCTCCAGGCCGGCGTCAGACCGGGACGCTACGGGGTCCCAGCAGGAGACACGGGAACACAAGGGACGAGACCTCCGGGCACGGTCGGGGGTCCCCCCAAACATCCCCACCCTCGTCGCCCCTCTGGGACTCCCACTCTTCTCTGGAGGGGTGCTCCGTAGGCTCTGTGTTCCCCGAGGACTCGGGGTTCAGTCGCTCCGGGAGGCGGAGGACGTCGGCCTTCGGTCGGAGGACGTCGGCCTTCGGTCGGCGGACGTCGGCCTTCGGTCGGCGGACGTCGGCCTTCGGTCGGCGGACGTCGGCCTTCGGTCGGAGGACGTCGGCCTTCGGTCGGAGGACGTCGGCCTTCGGTCGGAGGACGTCGGCCTTCGGTCGGCGGACGTCGGCCTTCGGTCGGCGGACGTCGGCCTTCGGTCGGAGGACGTCGGCCTTCGGTCGGCGGACGTCGGCCTTCGGTCGGCGGACGTCGGTCCCCCGAAAGACGAAGGGTCCGTCCCGACGGAGAGTGGGTGGACGAGTACGCGGAGACCGGAAAAGATCTTGGGACACACTTGGCTGACCCCCGACGGCCCGGGTCTCGACGGGACTAGACCCCTGGCGCCCCGCGACGGGAGGGTTCGGGAGCGGGGCGGGCCGGGGCATGACACGGGGGAAACACGGTCCCGACGCAGGAGGTTGCCGCACCCCTCCCGCCGATTTCGACGCGTCGCCCCTCCCGGTGTCCTCTTCGCGAAATAAAGATAGGGTCTCTTTTATGTCAATCTTCTCGTTGTCCTTCTGGACGGCGGGGAGGGGACTCCGTGGAGAGGGGGGTCCGTGGGGAGGGGGCTTCGTGGGGAGGGGGGCTCCGTGGGGTGGGGTGGGGGGTGGGGCGGGGTAGGAGGGACGGGGCGTCGGTCCGAGGTGGGAGACGGTCTTCTAGGAGGCCATCTGCCTCCTTCGTACGTGTGTCGGGTCCGTAAACCGCTTCATAAAAATTTCTCGAAAGGCTAAGACGATAAAAAAAAAAGAGGAGTGTAAGTTATAAGAACCAACGATGCACCCTCCTTTACACCCCTCCACCCTCTCCACACCTCTTGTCTCCCCTTTAACCGTTGTACCCTCGACCACCTAAAGAAAGGAGTAAAGAGTCCCCGTGTCTGTTTCCGTACTCGAGGTCGCCCTTCGTCGGTCGAGGTGTCACGGCGGAGGCCGGGCCGAACACCGTTCCTGGGAGGGGTGCCGGGCTTAGGACGACGACGTCCCTCTGACCCTCTGTCCCTCCCCCCGAGACCCCTGTCTTTACGCCCGCAAAGGGTGACGACGGATGTCTGACTCTTCCGTCGGAAGAGGTTTGAAGTCCTACTACAAATCGAGGTCTTGTGTCGGTGTCTTCCTCCTCCGGGCAGAGGCCCCCAGAAGGGTGGCTCCCCTCTGCCGACCCCACCGGAGGGGCGGACGCGGCGCCCGAGTACTCTCTGCCGGGCCCGGTTCCGGAGAGGAGGAAGTGGAAGAGTCGGGACGAGACGTCCCAGATCTGGACTGATTACGAGGGGTCAATGGCTGGTCGAGAAGGGACAAGGACGGTGTGGTCGCCGACACGCGAGGCGGGTCGGGAAGCCTCGTGCTTCGAATCGGGACCGAGGGAAAAAGCGAGGGAACCTCAGCGGGGTCTGAGAGGACTACAGCGGACCGGGGCCAGAGTAGTGACAGGAACACCTTCGGGGCGGACTCGGGTGTGTGGGAGGGGGACGGCCGGAGGGCCCCCGACCCGGCCTGGGGCTTGTGTAGGCACTGAATGTGTAAAGTCTGAGGACTGAGAAGTCTCATCGTCCGTCTGATAGGTATGCAGGACGACGCTTGGACTTGTATAAGACTCACACACTCACCGACAGACTTAAGTGGACTTAGTGGTCCAGGGGAAAAGGATTCAGTGAAGGTAGTGTCCAGACCCGTGAAACATTAGAGCTGTAAACGACCCTTGTTGACGGGTTCTGAACTTATACTACGAAAAGTCCCTGCATGACCCTCTCCTGACCACCCGACGGATCGCCGGGAAGGGGTGTCTTAGACGGACACGCCGCACCCCGGAACTGACTGACTCTAACCGGTCCGGCAAAGTGTCGAGACCCCCCGTCTCAACGGGCCGCCTTTTGGATGGTCAAAACAGACCAACTCTGTGTTAGTCACAGAAATCTCTTCCATTGGGGTTTGTTATATAAAGCAACAAAATATCCTATAATAACAAAAATATAAACGTTTAAGTAAAGTCGTATAGTTCAAAAGTTTAAGAAGAAACTTAGCCAGAATTGTCAAATAACGAAGGAAGTAATCAATTACTCTATTTATTTTGGAAACTATGTACGAAGGACATATAAACTCAGTACTAAAATCGACGAACTTTTATTGTGAAATAGTGGGGTTATCGTTAAAGATGAGAGGGACCATCTTACGCCGGACAATAGGTGAGTCCAGAAAATTTATAATGACACTCTTGTGGTACACCTTATATATTGACTGATCAGATAGGTGTTTAGCGATCGTTCTACCATTCTGAGAAGTTTCCTGAATACATTTACCGACCAACTCGTTTTAGTCTTCCTCTGGCTAGCCTTAACTCGGATCGTCCGGTGGCACCGCCGTTTTCGTATTCTTTGGGTATTGAACCGCCTAAGTAGTTTGCGAAATTGCACGGGCATTTCTGCCTGCACTCCGAGGTGGCGCGCCGGCCCCCACGTGCCCCGACCTCTCGGGCAGGGCGGTCTACGGCCCGCGGTGCGCTACGGGCGTGCGGCGCGCGGACCGGAGAATGGACCCCAACCAGTCCAACATCGTCCTAAAGGTCTAGACATTGTACACGAACGTGCACTCCTCGCGGAGCAGGCCCGGGGCCCTCTCCCTGAGGTCGAAGTGAAACCTTTTGTCGTCAGACGCACCCCTCTGTCTCCCCTCCTGTGTCGAGTCCGGCCTCGGGCCGTCCTGCCGAGCCCGCTCGAGACCCTTGGGACGCCCCCCCGTGTCGCAGGCAAGCCCAAAAGGGATTCCTTGGCCTTCCCCGAGACCGGTGGCATGTCCTCCCCCGCAGGCTTCCGACCTGGGCTCCCTTCGCGCCGTCGGCCCCTGAGGTCTCGAGCGCCCCGTCCTAGGCCGAAACGGGCTCAGAGCGGGGGTGCCGCTGCAGCCGTGTCACGGCCGTGCCCACCAGTCCACTTTTCGTAGGCTCGCCGACTAAAGTAAGTCCTGTGTCTCTAAAATCCTTGTCCCGCGAAAAATCTCGTGTTGGTGGAATAGACGTTTTGGAGTTTTTATGTAGTTTTCACTTAAAACTAAATAAATGTTTTGAGGTGCGCTACACTGAGCCAACTATATTTATAGATAGTCACTGTAATGCGTCACTAGTAGTAACGTACTTCCTCTACTGTCGAACGTGGGTCCCGAGTACTTTTCGCCCCGGACCCACTCCGGAAGGGGAGACCTAGACGAGGTCGGGACGAGACTACCCCGTTCCTGAAGTGGTTCAGTGGTGACAGTGACTGACGGAGAGGGGGAAGGACCGGGACGGGTACCGGGCAGGTCCGGCGGTCCCGTGAGTCGCACCGGGGAAGAGGGAAAGGGCTGGAGAGTCTCGGGGAGACGAGCGTCAGACGAGTGAGGGAGACCGTAGTCGAGGGAACCAAGGGCCCGAGTAACGGCAACAGGAACACTTCGGGGTCGGACTCGGGTCGAAGGCAGGGCTACCGGCACGATAGGAGAGTGAAAGGGCCGAGATTCTCTAGCATGTGTTTCTTTAGCGTAGATTTGCAGTGAGGGTGCGGGTCGAGTTCTTTGATGTCACCGAGGACTGGCGGACATTGCTATTCAGTCTTAAGGAATAGCTCCGGAACGTCTGAGACGGGCGTCCGGTGGCACACAGTGGTCGGGCAAACCGCGGCAAAGGGTGACCCGAAAAACGAGGATGGTCGCACTAAGTGACGCCTCTCGCACGCACTCGAGTCAGCGTAGACAACCACGTGACGTCGGACGGTCCGAGGAGAGAGGTACCCCAGAAAGTCCGTTCTTATGAACTCACCCAACGGTAAAGGAGGAGGTTCTCTAGAAAGGTTGGGTCCCTAACTTGAGTACAGAGGAGTGACGACCACCTAAGAAAGTGGCGACTCGGTGGACCCTCCGGGGTACATTAAGAGGTCTCAGACACAAAAATAGTATTGAGTCTCATGTGTGGTACAAGAGTTAGAATTGGAGACAATTAGGTGTAGAGAGGAACTAAGGAGGATTTAAGTGGTTTTGGGGTAGAGTAGTGTGTTCAGAGGGTGCCTAGGGTGAATTAGTGTGGAAGTAGAAACGAGGCACACACGGTGTCCGCACGTTTCAGTGAAGTCAGCGCAGGCTGAGAAACGCTGGGGCACCTGACATCGGGTGGTCCGAGGAGCCAGGTACCCTAAGAGGTCCGGTCTCAGGACGTCACACAACGGTAGAGGAGGAGGTCCCCTAGAAGGGCTGGGTCCCTAGCTTGGGCGCAGAGGACGCAGAGGACATCACCGTCGACCCAAGAGACGGTGGTCGCGGTGGACCCTTCAAGAACACTCCGCCACAAACAACAATTATTTTCCTTCTGCTTCTGTCCCTCCTCGAGGACGAACAACTTCAGAAGACACACGGGGGCGAGCCGGGAAATGTCCAACGGAAACATTCCTGGGAAGAGTCAGCCACCACAAGTAGAGGGAAGTTGTTCTTTTAGGGTCATAGAGAGAGACCGGAAGGAAGGTGTCACGAATCGTGGCATTCCAGTTGTTCGAAGTGTAGTCGTAAAAGAGAGATTTGGTGTCTGCTATTTCTTTTTACAAAGATCACTAACTTCAATCTGGATATCCTCTTAAGGAGTGATCTCTGGTGAGTAAACTTCCGTCCGTGAAGACTCCACCCGTCAGAGAAAAGGGGATACTCGACCTTATTCGACCAGGACTCTCCGCGGTGGGCTCGAGCCCTACCGAGCCGTGGTAGGAGAGGGAGGGTCACCTCAGGCCTACGGGCTCGTCCACGACCGCCGGGGGGGCCCCAGTCCCGACACCAGGGGAGTTCGGACCCCGACGTCTTCGGCCCCACCCCCTTTCTTGGTGTCCGGTTCTTTACTCCCGTCGTCCCGGATCGGATGGTCGCCGCCCGTCTCTCTCACTCCGGTCTGCCTCCATCCCGAACCGAAGCCGAGTTTTTGTGGAGTTCCTCACTGCAAGGACCTCCGGAAAGGTCCTGACGAACGTCCCTTGCCGTCGATGAGTCCGACAGAAGTCCCCAAAAATTCCTCCGTCTATGACCGAGTACTCACAGAAGTACTCAGATCTTCCATCACCCTCATGAAAAAGTGGTCCTTCACAATTTTCACTTTCACTTTTACACTCAGTGAGTCAGCACAGACTGAGAGACGTTGGGGCACCTGACACCGGGTGGTCCGAGGAAGCAGGTACCCCAAGAGGTCCGTCCTTCTGACCTCACCAACGGTAAGGAAGGAGGTCCCCTAGAAGGACTGGGTCCCTATCTTGGGACCAGAGGGCTCGACGTCTGTCTAAGAAATGGTGCAAAGGTCGTCTCAGAAGGTCGTTTGTTTCCAGTGGACCCTCCGCACAATGTCTCCTTCGTCCCGACGACTCGCCAGTGGACAGTCGACACCACCTCTGGACGAACCTGCGGTCTCTGGAGTGCCCACTACCAACCCGTGGTTCGGTCAGCCCGGTTACCCGGTGGGACGGTCCTGGTGCCACCCAAGAGCCTTCGGGGGCCCAGGAGACTGACTCGGTCCGAACTTCGCCCGGACGGGTGTCCCCGGTCCTCCAACCCCCCCTCCAGAGGCGGGTCGTCCGTCGAGCCGAGACTCTCGTCAATAGTGCCGAGGACATTGACCTGTTCTGCGGTCTCGGAACAGAGATCCGACGTCGAACCCTCTCGTCAAGACACGTTCCGAAGGACCGCCTTTTTCTTGAAGATTAATTGTACTTTATTGTCGAAAGTTTGTGAACTGAGTCCTGCACCTCAGCTTTTCCACACCCGACCTAAAGTCTTTTGGGCTGCCCTCCTTGTTATCATGTTGACGACTCGGGCTCACTACCCCTTCCGTGACCTGCTCCTCGCTTTCCCCTCGTCGCGCTACCTCTCCGACCCCGCCGTCTCCCCGGCCCCGGCCCCGCCCCCGGTCCCGACCCCTGTCCCGGCCCCTGTCCCGGCCCCTGTCTCCCCGACCCCCTGTCCCCCCGACCCCCCGTCCCCCCGGCCCCC